>NTHP01000102.1:1204881-1245593 GCA_003416845.1 Oplegnathus fasciatus
TGATACATTTCCATTGGAGCTGGAATGATTAGTCGATGAATCGATTACTTGTCAACTATTAAATTAATCGACAACTATTTTGAGAATCGATTAATCGTCAAAAAGTGTCCAAATTCTCTGATTTCGGCTTCTCAAATGTGAATATTTTCTGGTTTCTTTAGTCCTCTATGACAGTAAACTGAATATCTTTGGGTTGTGGACAAAACAAGATATTTGAGGACGACATTTTGGGCTCTGGGAAACACTGATCAACATTTTTCACCATTTTCTGACATTTTACGGACCAAACGACTAATCGATTAATTGAGCAAAATGATCGGCAGATTAATTGATAATGAAAATAATCGTAATGCAGCCCTAATTTCTATAGTTTATCACTGTCTTGATTTTTCAACAAATCTTCTTAGGGCTGCAACTAACTAACAATTTTCTTTATTAATCGATTAATCATAAGGTTCATAAAACGTCAAAAAATGCCCATCACAGTTTCCCAGAGCCTAAGGTCTGTCTTGTTTTGACTCACCAACAGTCCAAAACCCAGAGATATTCATTAGTCTTCATAATAGAAGACGAAGAAAATCAGCAAATATTACATTTGAGAAGCTGGAATTTTTGGCATTTTTGCTTAAAATAGAACTTTATCGAGTAATAGATTATAAAAACTTAATTTTCTGTCGATCAACTAATTCATTAATTGACTTAGTTTTATCAGTTTAGTGGAGATGGCTTACAAATGACAGCATTACTAAAGAGGATATATTGCATGCTTTAAATTCAAGGGCTATAGAGTGTATACTGTATAAGTGATCTCCACAATACACTGATACTATCCTTCTTATCTACATTATCTACCATTCTGTCCCCATCATATCATAACCTATATATCACATAGTAATCCATCATAATGCTAAACACACACTGTATGCTCTGACATTTTGCCAGTATCTCAACACATACTTCCTTTTTAACAAGCTTTTTCGTTGTGTTTCATGTAGCTGATTTCATAGCTTCATAGCTAAAATGTCTACAGGATAACTGATGTGGTGGACAAACACACACTCACAATATATCATTTGCTGTGTTTGTAACCAGTCAGCAATGAATTGGAGAGGCAGAAAATCGACCAGGTTTGAATAAATAGGAGGTGATCAACACACTTCCACCTCCTCTCTCAGGCAGCTCACAAGCAAAGCACTTCACCTCTAACTGCTTTCTGTGGAGCTGTTGAGTGGCCAGCAGGAAAAGACAGAGGGTGCACAGGGCAGCAGCCAGGTGTGAATGTGTGTTATTGTGCAGATGTAAAGCAGGGTGTTGCCATTTGTCTACAGTACCTTACTTGCTTTGTTAATTTTAGGGGGCCTCATCTTAAACCAGTATCTCCTGCAATAAAATGTTTAATAATAAAGACAATTCATTTATTGTTCTCTAAATCAGTGTCATTAAAATCAGTGGGACTTTTTCTCCATAATCAAAGCTCTCTTTTTCTTTTAACCAACAGGGATCAAGACCAAGGTCGTGGACGTAACCAAAAAAGACCAAGTCGAAGCCCTGGCCAAGGAACATGAGCATGTAGACGTGCTGTTCAATGTTGCTGGGTACGTTTTCCCTCTTTCCTGTATCGTCTGATGATATCTGAATCTGTGAGTCACACTGTTGCACTGGGGGACATGTTCCTTCATTACATTATAATGGGCAATGTAGCTTATTTATTTCCCGCATACACCACCGTGGTGCTGTAAATGTTCATTAGCGGCTGAAAATAGTCCTCAACAAATGCACTGTTTACTCGTCTTTGAGTAATATATATGCTGAAAACTACAGCGCCCAGCTGTTTAAGAAAATTATCTAACATTCATATTTTGTACTAGTTTTTACAGATTTACGTCTTCAGTAGGACAGGCAAACAGGCAGGGAAGTCAGAAAGTATTCAGAGACAGACTAACACATTTTTGGTTTTATCTTTTCATGATATTTGTTGACAATAATAAATGTATAGAATATTGCCAGCCTCATCCTTTGACATACAGTTAGTGCAGAGCAGCTCTGCTTGTATTGCCAACATGCTGTCTCCACATTAAGCACATTTATCCATCTCCTGCTTAACTACATTTCCAAAGTCCCCATACCGTAAGGTTTAACCTCTGCTTGACCTTTTGTCAATCTCCTTAACAAATGTCTCTAAATTGACACCTTGAAAGGCTCCCAGTAAAATGTTGAGGGGGTGAAACACAGCATTTCGACCAGCATTTATTTTTAGTTTAATAATTTATATTTCATATTGATGTCTTACACTTGTCTGTTTTGATTCTGATCGACAAATGAGGTACCTCGTAGCTAAAGCCATATGATTACATGTTACATGTAATACTCTGAGACTACTGCTCCCCTAGTTTACGTGTCATCTACCGTCTGCAGGTTCGTGCACCACGGCTCCATCTTGGACTGTGAAGAGGCCGACTGGGACTTCACGATGAACGTGAACGTCCGGAGCATGTACCTCATGTGCAAGGCTTTCCTGCCTAAGGTGACCTTTGCCCACTTTACCCAGTGCTTAACACAGTTTATCCTGTTGTTGAGAGAATGAAGTAGGTGCTGTTGTAAACTGAGTGACATATGCTTTTATTTTGTTCTCATCCTTTGTCCGCTGGGATTAGCTGTATTACTCTGAGCCCGTGGCATGATGGGCGGTGACTGCCCAATCACTAATCCAGCTTTAGCCGCAAACTAACCAAACCGTCTCAAAGGGGAATTTTAGCTCGGACCATAGCATTTGTCCTTTATTTGTTAAAAATAAAAATTAAGACCTAAAACTGTCGCACAATTCTACCCTTCGTTTGACCAATTATATTTTGTTTACACGCCACCTCCCTAATTTATTTTGTCATTCTAGATGTTGGCAAAGAAGGCAGGAAACATTATTAACATGGCATCTGTTGCTTCAAGCATAAAAGGTAAATGATCCTCCACAGATCTTTTCACTGTAGATGATCGTCTAACAAATATTATGCCCAATTAAAGAGACATTAAGTCACTGAAGTATGACCATGTTCATTGTAATCCTCTTATCTCAGATAATTGCTTTACGTGTGTGTGTGTGTGTGTGAGTGACATATGTGTTTCCTCGACACAGGTGTTGTGAACCGGTGTGTCTATAGTACCTCCAAGGCTGCAGTGATCGGGCTCACCAAAGCTATAGCGGCTGATTTCATTGACAAAGGCATTCGCTGTAATTGTGTTTGTCCTGGTGAGTTTAGAGCGCCCCACAAAATAAAACCACGTCTCTGTGTCCTTTTAATCTTCACTCAGGGTTACTAGCATTTTAATAGATAACTCTGTGCTGTAGACATCCTTGAAAACAAATTAAACCAATGTTTTTAGAAAAATTCACTTTCATGTTTGAGGACATTGTGTGCTTCAAGGATATACAAGCCTTGAGTTTGTCCCTTCAAAGCCAGTCTAAATAACTGCTGTAAAAACCCCTCAGGCTTTTTATTTGGAGTGTTATTTGTACAGCAGACCTGAGCTGATGCCGATCAAAATCTTCCAATTAGTCAAAGGCTTTCAATATTTCTATATTCAGTATTGTTATTGTTGCTATAATGAAGGTTTCAGAAGAAAGTGAAGGTTGCTCTTTTATATTTTCTCAGGTACTGTTGATACTCCATCACTAAGGGGAAGGATCCAGGCCCAACCTGACCCAGAACAGGTATGGTGGACTCTTTATTAATTTAATCTCATTTAACAGGTACATCTTATCTTTGCTTTCCAACATGAAGAAATCCTGATGGCTGGGTGTTGAAGATAATGAATACTACAACTGTAACTCCTCTCTCTCTCTCTGTAACTCCTCAGGCTTATAAGGATTTCATGGCAAGACAGAAAACTGGCAGAATGTGCACAGCTGAGGAGGTGGCGTACCTGTGCGTGTACCTGGCCTCAGACGAGGTGAGTGCTTCCAGATAATAGATCCATGTCGTGCATGTATATGTGGTACAGTATATCAACAGGTTCAGGTTCAGGTACTTTGTATTTATTCTCGTAATTTGAGGGGCTTTGCAACCCAAAACTGGATACTTGTGGACATTTTAAAGCTGATTCCAATATTTTTTTTTAGACTCATCTGCTTTTAGGCCAATAAATAAAAAATAAATAAAGGATTCTGCAGAACTGTATTCCTGGCAGTGCAGAGAAGGCTTTGAACCTAAATCTAAATGCTTCAGATCCTCATGGTGGGAAATAAAATGTACAGATAATATAGTTGAACAGTTAAAAGTTTTTTCAGATAATCAAAAGATTTTACAGACTTTATTCTTGGTGTCTGATAAAAGTCTTCTAGAGAGGGGAGAGTTACTTGGACTTCCTTTTACTTGGATAGTTTATAAAAAGCACACAGAGTTGCTGATTGGTTAGTAGTGAAATGATTTCCCAGTGATCTACTGTCTCTGGGCTCCTTCACAGTCTGCCTATGTGACTGGGACCGAGCAAATCATCGATGGAGGATGGAGGCTGTAAGAAAACTGCATCCTGACAGCAGTGGAGGCAGTCGCTCCTGTTCTCATTTGAACCCCAAATAAAGCGCACAAGATTTGACTTGATCATTTTTTTGATATTGCATGTTATGTTTACTGATTCTGTGGGAGACATTTCCCATTTTCCATATTAAATCTATGCTGACATTGTCATAAATGGACTATATCACAGAATACTGGTGTTATCAACTTATAATAAATACATCCCTTGTTAAATGTTTAATAAAGCAATCTGTCAAATGTTGCACGTGATTAATAATGAAATATGTCTAAACATCCATTAAAACGTCTTCACCGATAACCTTGAGTGACTTTTCCATTTAACCTAACTTCCCCCCCAAACCAAGCAGCACTCCTGTGCGCGGTACATACTTGCTTGGCCATCACTAATCCGCCTGATTCCCATATCCCAGCTGGTCTATCTGCCACAGCACTGCCAGAAACGCCGCCACTGACAAGCGATGACAAAGTGTACGATATGAGGTGAGCTGCTCTTTTCTTTAATAACGTTATATATCCAGGGGACCTTGTTAGAGGGGTCAGGAGCGGTCTCTCTGCAGGAACTCGCTACCGTGCTGAGTTCACAGACAGCTGTTGGTAGGAAGCGCATAGCCAGCTACCGGCGAGGAATCCAATATCGGACAGGGCTTCCCTCTTTGCGCGAAATTTTATGTTTATACCCAAATGTGTCAGAGTAGAAAGTCAAATTAGGCTTTGCTTTATTTACCGAAATCAATATTGTCGGTGCCCGGGTCAACTTAGAGCCGAATGAGTTAGTCCATTGCGGTTTAACGTTGACGTTAGCTAACGTACATTATTCAGCTCCTGAAGGCACCGCAAAACATTCCCACCTAAGCTAGCGTCGCTTTGTAAAGCAGTTCCCAGTGAAGCGACCTGCTAATATTTAAACTAATAGGAGGAAATATGCTGTTGCTAGTTAGTTAGTTGTTAGTTAGCTACCGCAACTGAGAGGGCAGGCTGTCCGATATTGGGTCCACCGATATGGTTTATCGCTAGGTGTGGATTTGCCTCTTCACTAGCTTATCAACTGGAGCTATGGTGCCAGTTGTCTCTGTCACTCACGCCTGTGCCCACTGAACCAAACGCAAAGACAACCCAACCTCAAACATTTGCTTTGCTTAGCTAGCTAAACGGCTACCGAAACCAGCTGGATAGGTTTGTTGTTGGTAGTTGTTAACTCTAACCTACTTGTAACGTTACTTGAGCTAACGCTAGCTAGATGTGCCATATGGTTGAGCTGTAAGCATTGATTAGTGTGGTCTGTTCACAAGTGGATTAACCAACGTCTGTTGCCATGAGCAACTGTCACAACATTGTAGTAGCGTCAGTTTAATGTAAATTACTTGTGCATAACATAGCTTGAGCTGAAGCTTTTAAGAGTATAGTACTTACCTTTTGTAATAACAGTAGCTACATATTAGCCTCCTAACGCTAGATCCTTATTTAGACAGGAGTCATGTGGCTTTAAGCCTGGTTCTTTTCCCTCAGCAACACCTCTTGGGCAGAGCCAGCACAGTATCTGTCAAACTAAACAAAACAGACCTGTGTGTGTGAGAGATTAAACTTATCATTTCAATGCCATGCCGATTTCCACACCTGTGCCAACACCTCTGTTCTCCTTTATTAAGTAAACAATGATTTGTGTTTCTCCTGATAAAACTCGTTTTGTGTGAATAGGAGCCTGTGGTCAGACGTGGACATACAGAAGAAGAAGTGAGGGAACTGCCCATCAATGGCCAACCCCACCCCTCAGCTTGATGCACTGTGATAGAGAAGTGAGTGGACCAGAAGTACTGTAGCCAGTTGCCATGGAGGACACTCAGCCCAAACCTGCCACCCCGGAGCCGAGCCCTGCACCCAGTCCTGCACCCAGTCCTGCACCCAGTCCGGCACCAAGTCCAGCACCAAGCCCACTGCTGGACAGAATTGCTTTGCCTGCAGCAAACCATGTGGAGGTATGGTATTTTACCTAACAAGAATCTCTTACACTGTTAAGCTACTGAAAAGTGTGTTTACAAGCTTGACAACAAATATTGGATCTTGGTAGGAAAAGCCACATATAAATGATGCATTATGTGGCTCTGCTTCTTTCTCTCTCGCATTAGTCCGCTGTGTTGTTTTAATATACTGTCCTTTAACCCTGTGAAATTAATTATTAGATAATGTGTTCATCGTTTGTTGCTGTAATTCTAATGTGAGAATTAATTAAAACGCAGCCAGAGGCTAAGTCACCACTTTGAGCCAATGTGCCCACCTGAGCAATATGACAAAGAGGGTGTTCAGCTTCCAGGGCAAGTTCATATCTTCACTTTAGTATTTGCCAAGAAACTGTAGCCTGTAATCTGCTGGTATGACGTACCCCTTTGTCAATAATACTGATAGAGCACAACACTTAATAAGGGTTGGGCAATTAAAGAGGCTACAGGGACGTCTATCCGTTTTCTTATCTCTCCACAAAGGAATGCTTTCACTTTTGTGTCAGAGGTGTCCCATTTATGTTGACTGCTCAGCGACTTGTGTAAGGCATGGATATTAATACATGCATGCACTGTACTGAATATCGCTGTCAACAGTCATTCGCAAGGCATCAAAAACTGTTGGAAAATTTTACATTAACCTGCATGTTTATCCAGCAGGTGAAAACATCCATTTGGTTCTGTTTAATGTTAACATATCAAAAAAACTGTTATAAAAATTGAGGTTGTAACACAAAAATACTTCTTTTATCATGTATTGCATTTACAGATGTTGTGTTAAGGCATCTAACAAAACATTACGTCCACCTGGCAGACGTGATCACTGACCTCTTCTTGTTCCTTTGTCTCCAGCACCTAAACGTGAACCAGATCCAGGTGGTGGTACGGCGCTGCTCCAGTCCAAATGTCACAGAGGAGACCACATATTTTATTCCTCGAAATCCTGTGGTGGATGCCGGCACCAACACAGACCCACCGGTGGTCTGCTGCCCCTTGCTCCGCAGATTTTGCCCATGTCCGCCAAGAGGTCTTCTGGCCTCTCTCATTACCAAAGGTAAGCAAGGGTGGACTCTAGTTGGCTCAGTGAGTTCCTGCCCAGGAAGTTTGTTGCTTGTCAATCCCTTTTTTAACACAAGACTGAGAAAAACTGCAGATGACACGAGTATCTTGTACACCTTGAACTATCTGAAAGATTCAGCAATATTGTAGATAAATAAATACATACATACACACACACTAATACTTTGAGTTATGTTCACATTACAAAACGCATTCACAGAGATATGCAGCTCTTAGTAGCACTGCTGTATTTATTAAATACTTTTGAAGATGTTTGAGAGGTTGACAAGTATAACACAACAGAAATACCTGTAATAATCTGACATAACAATCTAATGTCCGTCTCCTTGTCCTCTCCAGTCCTGTTGGCAGCTGTGCTCTTCGGAGTGGTGTGGTCTATTACAGAGGATGAATGTCTCCCTGGAGGCAACCTGTTTGGCATCACAATCCTCTTCATCTGTGCACTCCTCGGCGGCAAATTGGTGGCTCTTATCCGTCTGCCCAGACTTCCACCGTTCCCACCACTCCTTGGTAAGACTGAGGATTTAGTGCTTACGCTTTACACGCTGGTGTGTTTGTACAAGCCTTTATTTCATATTTAGTTACAGCGACGCCTCCACCAGGGTGATATTTAGCAACACAACACATGATGTTCCAGGGTCAGTGTTAAAACTGCTTATTTGACAAGGGAAATGCCTGCCATATGGAGCTATGGAATTATTAGTTACCACAATAGTTCTTACAGTTGTAGTGCATTGGTCAGTCAGCATGAATCAGGGAGTATTTCTAAGGGGTTGGCAAATCGCATTTTGTGGTTGGTGCTGGATTTTTGATAAGTGCTTTTCAAACGAGACTCACATCCGAGTGCGAGTGTTATGCATCACAGTGGAAACACTTAAAATAAAAGTAAACTTAAGTAAAGTAACTAAAAGTAAACTCAAATGTTTTGATTTACATGAGTCGGCCAAGCAAATATTAACAGAAATACTGCAAGATATTCTCCACTTATGAATCATCCACCAGGTGATGTGCCTGTCCAGCAGCTTAATCTAATGAGCATTACACATGTTTAAGCCACTGAGGTACAATGGAGGAGTCTACTGACTGGTTAATTTCACCTTTGTCACTGATATAAAAAAAAGAACATGGGGTCCAAAGGGTGTTTCTGATTACAGTCATGTTACTCGCTTGCTCCGTTCTTAGTCACGTAGACACTAGGTGCTAGTGCACTGGATTTTGTTGGTATTTAGTGTTTTGCTTCTGTTCGTTGTATTGCTAGCCTTTGTTGTACTGTTTAATTTAGCACATATTTTGTCACTAATAATGACATAAAAGAGATGTGAGTCTTGGCCAGGCTCTGGTTAAGTAAGACCTGTTTATTCAAGATGAATAAGACATTAATGCTGGCTTGGAGTAAATCACAGCATTGACCAGAAGACGGTGTAAATGTCCTCTTTTTTTTTTTAGCAATTGCAATTCTTTATCAACAAATGTAACATAATGTGAATTCCTGGTGTTGTGACTTTGGAGATGGAAATCATAAGCCACCAGCTGCACCTCTAACGAGATAAAAATCAAGGAAGCTGGAGCCACTCCTTATTTGCAAATAACATCAAAAGGTAGACTGAAGTTCAGCTAAGATAGATCCGTGTGTTTGCTTCTCTCTAAACTTCATTTTCCGGTGTTCTTCCTCAAAAGAGTATTCTTGTTTACCGGTTCAGGGTCTGTTTCTGCGTTTTGAAATATTTTTTGACACCAACTGCCAAGAGGATTGCTGTATGATGATAATAACAGTATAATAACAATAGTAGAAGATCAGTCCGAAGTTGTCTGTCCCCTCTCGTTAACAGTTTTAAATATTTGCTCTTTATGTATTCTTCCCATTGTGGCAGTTTTTTCTTTGTTTCTTTTTTTTAAAATCCATTTGAGAACACATCTTTAGTTGTAACCATAAAGACCTTAAATTCAGTGTTCTTAATAATGTGGTGTAACATTGTCATGTAATATTCTCAGTCGTGTTGCATGTTTTGAACATAAGAATTTGCAGATAACTTTTTGGTTGGACATTGTTGAAGCTTGAATTATTAGTGCTATAAGATTATAAGTCCCACGGTGAGTCTCAGTGTCTCAGGTGTCCAACATGAGGCACTGTAAGTTCAAAAAGCAACAGGTGATCTTTATCCTTGTTCCGTGTCTGCGTGAGAGACAGTCCTAAAGGATCATCTTTCCTCTCTCACACCCTCTTGCTGCATTGCAGGTATGCTGCTGATGGGCTTCCTGCTGAGAAACATCCCAGTCGTAACAGATGGGGTGTACATTGACTTCAGATGGTCTTCATCCCTGAGGAACATCGCTCTGGCCATCATTCTGGCAAGAGCGGGTCTTGGGTTGGATCCCACGGTATGCCACATACTCCTCTGTTAAAGCTTAGTATCTGCACAAAGAAATGTTAAAGGGGCTGTATGTAACAATTTACATGTCTTAAGCGTTTTTTAATCGTTAGTTAATAATTTTTTGTTGCCAATGTGTGAACAGATTGTAACATAACTTAAAAAATGAGACCTTCCCCGACCTTCTCGGTTGAGTGTAACACCCTGTGGACTGATTTCTGTGTAAAAGACTCGGTTTTGCGCGCTCCAGAGTGCCTTTCCTCTCTTCAGCTCCGCTACAGCGCTAACAGTGTGCAACACTTGCTAGTTAGCTCTATGATACTACTTCATATTTATACAGAATTTAGATGATGTTATTTTGAATATTGATGGAGCAGCTTTAATGTTAGCATAGCCCTGATTGATTCAAACTCCATTCAGAAAACAAGCATTTTAAAAGTTGTTTGTTTGTCGTATTGCAGACGGACATGATAAAGCATGGACTCAGACTTTTTACAAATCGGTATCATGATGTAGTTATATCGGCATCCTTTTGATCCATTTACTGCAATTAAATCACAGAAAAATCTGTTTATTTTGGGATCATACCGCTGTAGTAAGTGGAGTCCGCCAAGCTAACGTCAACAAACGACCGGCACACACCACAACACAGACTCACAATTCGCCACAGGCAACACATCTTATTTATAATATTCCGTCTAGTTCACTCACCGTTATCGTTTTCATCCAGCTAGTGTAGCTATGCTGACGTTGCTGAGCCTCTCAGTGAAAGCTAGACAAACAGAGATTGATAAAGCTGGCTCGTGCGAGCAACAGGGTGCTGACTGCAGTTGACTTAACAGCCACAGGTGTCATTGTTAACAAGCATTTTCTGAATGTTGCATACAGGACCTTTAAAGAGATATAATAATTATATAGTCTCATATCTGTGCATATGAGCTGTACTCGGGCTGCAACTATTCTCGTTGTTGTTGATTATTCTCAAAAGTAATGACAAATCTCAGTCAGAGCTTACCAGAGCCCAAAGTGATGTCTTCAGATTGCTTATCTGATCAGCACTCAAAAAATCTAAAGTAATCAATTTCCAGTGATATGAAATGAGGAAAAGCATGCAAATCTTAGCCTTGGAGAAGATGTAACCAGCTAATACTTGGTGTTTTTGCTTTAAAAAATGTATAAAACTGTATAAACAAAATGTATAATCACTGTAACAAACTCTTGAATGATGTATATGTGTCTGTGTTGTCAGGCTCTGAGGAAACTTAAAGCCGTGTGCTTACGTGTGGCAGCTGGGCCCTGCATCATAGAGGCTTGCACCACAGCTGTAATCTCTCACTTCCTCATGGGCTTGCCCTGGGTGTGGGGCTTCATCCTCGGGTAACTACAACACTACTTCACTTCTCTACTCTCCATTTTCTACTTAATAACAAGCTCTGTATTACCACTACGGTATGTCTGGGACAGACACACAGACACAGTTCCTTTGAGGAACCTGTTCCACTGTTTTCACGAACCAGTAGGAATCAAATATATTTACCATTTTAATTTCAACATTGTTTTGTCTTTGCATAATACTTGCAAAGAGTTCAATCAGTGTCACATGTAGTAAATCCAGGCGGTCCAGCTCTCTGTGCTACAGGAGCAGTTTCCTCTGTGAAGCAGATAGTGGAAGAGTGAGAATGTCAAGCAATGGAAATAAGACATGGAAGGCTGAACTTTGATGACCATGATAAGTTAGACTAATGCTATGCCTACAAGGAACATGTTCCCATGAAGCGGAGAATAGAAAACACACTGCTCCCCGAGAGTCACTAGATCACATTACGACTTCTTATCCACTCACACACGGTGTTTATTGTCCGGGCAATAGGACAGATCCATCCACTAGTGACAAGATTAATCTATGGTTGATGTTTTGTTGTTTTTTGTGCCAGTTTAACACTCCAAAATAAGTGCCTTTGTATTTGTGTCTCGACAGCATTCGCGTGCCGTCAGTAGTTGAAATGGAACTTGTGATATCAGGCTTTGTACACTGATGGCCTCCGCATGCGCTGCTTATCAGTAGTTGAAGGGTGGATGGGGGCCAATACAAATATTTTTTACTGCCCAAGTCACATGTCGATTTTTGATGTGGAAGATTACTGTCAGCATAAAACAATGTAGTCATTTTCTGTTCATTCTTTTTCACGATTGGTAGCAGAATTTTAATGACTGGAAATTTTAGAATACAAATACTGAGTCTGTGTTTGCAGTGCAGTAAAATGACCATTGTTAGAGAATCAAAATCACTGTAACAAATTCAGGCCTCGTATCACATCTCAGCTGTACTATAAACTATATATCATGCTTTTGCATCACTCCAAGTTACATCACATCACAAGTGTGTTTAGGTGCCAATGTTTTCCAAAGGCAATTCCTTATTTGTTACATCTCTGTAGGAGTATGTAAATCAATAAACAATCCATCTCCTCCACATTGTAGCTTTGTGCTGGGCGCTGTGTCTCCGGCAGTGGTGGTTCCCTCCATGCTGCTGCTGCAGAAGGACGGTTACGGCGTGGAGCAGGGCATCCCCACCCTGCTGATGGCCGCGGGCAGCTTTGATGACATTCTTGCCATCACCGGGTTCACCACATGCTTGGGCATGGCCTTCGCCACAGGTGACCCGTGGATGTTTGTGTGTGTTTGCGTGTGTGGAGAGGTGCTGAATTCAATGTTCTTTTCTCGAAATACAACAACGCTTTAATCACCGGGGTAATGACAGCAAGTTCAGTGTACTGCAGTGAAGGTCAAGACTGAGACGCACAGGAAATAAACAACATCGAGCATCTGTAGTTTGTCAGGAGCTCAGCAGAGGGTGATAGTGTGCTGTTTACTCTTGTTAAAAAACAGACTCATGACTCCAGTGTACCACAATGTAGAGCCTCTGTAGGGCTGTACTAAACTGTATTTAAAACACTAAATAATACCATCAATGTTTACCCTTCTACTGTCATAAATTGACATTTCCTACACATTTTATAGGACAATTAGTTCAGTTAATTGTATTCAATTAATTGTGTATTTTCTCTGCTGATCCTTGTAGGCTCCACTTGGTACAACCTCCTGAGAGGTGTGCTGGAGGTGGCTGGTGGGATGGTTGCCGGGATTCTTCTCGGCTTCCTCATCCAGTACTTTCCCAGTGTTGACCAGGTAGGCATGCTCTTACAGCATTACCATGATATTGGCCAGTTTCACTATTTCTCAGTCATCCTTGCAACCACAGCCTGTGTATGAGACAACTTGTGAAGAGCCAACAAGTGCTTGTGAAAAGAGTCAGTGAAGTGTTCCACTTCTGATTTAAAGTGATAAACTCTGAGGGCTTCTGATGAGAACACTTTGTGGACGGGAATATAATGGAAGAGACATTTTTTGTGGGTCAAGAATGTCCTTACGTAACAGATATCACCGTACTCTCTCAACTCCATAAATGTATTTTTTCATAGCCTGTCAGACTCAAGAGTTGTCTAGAAATCCTTCTGTATGAATGAGTGCAGGTTAAAACACAAGTCAAGTAAACTTTGAGATTAACCGTTATATATTTAATCATTTTTTTTCTCCTAGAAACACGTTGTAATGAAGCGATCTTTCTTGGTGCTGGGTCTGTCTGTCTTTGCCGTGTTCGGCAGCGGTGTGGCTGGGTTTCCTGGCTCTGGAGGCCTCTGCACCCTGGTTTTGGCATTCCTGGCTGGCCTCGGCTGGGGGTCAGAAAAGGTAATAACACATGCGTGCAATATCTGTAGTATATGTAGTATATTTCTGAGCTCTCTATTCACAATTATCCATCTTTGGAGCTGAATTTTGACAGGGTTAACTTGGCAGAAAAGTATATTTCATAATGAATTATTGAAGCATACTATTTAGCAACCTTCTAGTTGTGAGTATTTAAATGTCCACACTGCTGCATGTCAAAGATAAACATTTCCGTGCGTTCTGTTTGTCTTAAGGCACGTGTGGAGGAAGTGGTGGGGTGGGCGTGGGATGTGTTTCAGCCTCTGCTCTTCGGGCTAATAGGAGCAGAGATTCGAGTCTCTGAGTTGGAGGGACTCACAGTTGGTGAGACAACCACACACACACACTTCAAAATAACACAGTGAGGTGGCTGTTAGCACTGTGAGATATTCAAATGTGACTGCATGGATGTAAATATATTTACATAGCCAAAAAAAGAAGCCTCGGGAGAGTTTTATCTCTGTGTCTGGTAAATATTAAAACCTGAGGCTGTGTTAGCCCTCATAACACTGTAGTACTTCCACAGAGAGCTGCTTGGGAAACCGATCTTAGTTTACTCCCAAAAAAGTCACCTTAATCGTGACAGAAATGTCACTGTGACATAACTTTAGGGCGTCATCTTCTCTCTTAACATATTTGTAGTGCTGATATACTGTAGGTATTTTGAAAGGTGTAGAGTATATTTGTGCTTTGGGTCTCTGTGTCTCAAGGACAAAAACAGTTTTAGGGACTCCACCCGAACTCTCTCCGTGTGCTGCTTTTAAAAGAGAGGAGCAGATGTGGTGGGCATTATTAAAACCTCAGCTTTACCCGCTTAGACTGCATGCTGTTCATTCAAAATGTGTTCACACTTGTGTTCACACTTGTGTCCAGTCCCTTTTCCAGATTGCTCTATGCTATGCTAGCATTGCACATGTGCTTCTGCTCAAAAATGTAGCAGATGACCCTGTACTTGAAATTGTTCTATTGTTCTATTATTATGCAATAAAGCTCTCAATGTTCTGACACATGAAATATAAATATCTTTGCTAAAAAAAAGTGCTTCATCATTATATTTCTTTCATTTAATAAATGACAGCTACATTTAAGAATAGATTTTTATTTTAAGGAAAAAATGCCACATATAAAAAGTATATGTATGTATGTGATGCTCCACCACACTCGTTTTATTTCCTTGTATTTTATACCATAATATTACTCCAAGGTGTAAGAGGAAGTATGATGTATATGCAAGAGTACATACACCGCACATAACCCACAGTTACAAGATACTTCTACATAGGTTATTATGAGCACCACTCAGCCAGACTGGGTGATTTTCTGGTTTTCACCACTACTTTGCCCCTCACAGTTGTTAAGAGGAAATACTGGTGATATAATGTTTTTATAGCAGTATATCTCAGTACCCATACAGTGTATGACCTCTGTATGACTCTTGTCTATTTGTCTAGGTCTGGGTGTAGCCTCTCTGCTCATTGCCCTGCTGGTTCGAATCCTGTTCACCTTTGTCTGTGTGTTGTGTGCGGGCTTTACCATGAAGGAAAAAGTGTTCATAGCCCTGGCGTGGATGCCCAAAGCCACAGTGCAGGTATGTCAGTGGTGTACTCCTCTTTCTGAGAGTTTGTGCTCAGTTTAGGGCTTTTCCAGGAAGTCATTTTTTTGTAGTACGTATCTGCAAATGTGTTTTTTTCCTTTCAGAGCACACAGATTAAAAATACAGACACCCGAATGTTATTCTAATTTCAAGTGCCCTCCCGTGGTGATGGTAAATGTCAATTGTGAGTGAGTGCAGATGAAACACTAGTGTCCTTGTCCTTCATCAGGCAGCTATAGGCTCCACAGCTTTAGATATGGCCAGGACAAAGGACGACCAGCAGCTGCAGAAGTACGGCATGGACGTGCTGACTGTGGCTGTGCTGGCCATCCTTCTCACTGCTCCTGTAGGAGCTCTTATCATAGGGCTCACTGGACCTCGCCTGCTACAAAAACCGAAGAACTCAGCCTGTGGTGAGCGAGTCAAACCCAATTTATCAGCTTTTTTCTTAGGTAGGTAAAGTCCCACATTCAACAATTCAACTCAGCTCAACACCGCCGAACCTCGCCTCGTAGTGAATATCCTTTCCCGCAAAGCTTTTCCCTACTTTACCTTTGTGATAGGTGCGCCCACTCAGACCAGGATTTGCATAGCTTTAGGGTGCTTCTATTGACCCTGGCTCTCATGCCTTTTACATCTACACAACAGTGGCATTGTTGCTGTTATAGTGTCATACAGCATTTGTTTTGTTTGTTTGTTTCATAGAGAATCTGAATAGCTTGTAATCAGTCTTTCACTGGGGCTCTTTCTCATTATTTTTGCTCCCTCTGTCCCCCCTCCATCTTTCCTAGGCACTGCAGCAGGAGGTGAAGATGACAATGAGACTCCCGTCACCTATGAGAGTACACTCTGACACCACCTGTCTTCACCCAGTAAGCGAGGACATATTAAGAGACTCACACCTCGGATATCTGAGCTTTCCTTTAGCCACCGAGTGGCTCTCTTTGTCTCTCTATCTGCCGGTCAGCTCCTGATGTTTGCCATGCTGCAGGAACACATGAATCACTCTGTATTTATAGCCTCTAGGGGTTTCCAGGCCTCGGGCTCCAAACAAATGACCCACATCCCGGAGTCTGCAATGTCATGCTGTATGAACGGAGGTGGTTTTGCTTCTGATCCCAAATGTACATTTAATAAATTAGTGTGAGGTATGAATATGGTTTACGTTTTTGTAAAGGTGGATATTGTTCCTGCTTGTCATATTCACTGAATCCACTATTTGCCCATTTTTTTATAACTACATTTAATTATTTACTGTATTTGGACTTGAAAAGGTGGTACTGCTGTATTTTATTATAAGCAGTGTCCTTTGGAGGGCTACGTAATTGAATGTACTGACAGTAGCAATATTTTATTGTTTTAAATTAGACTACACAGTTGACAAAAGTATAAGTATTTAGCTGTTGTGCACTCAGTACGATATTTTTACCACTTTGTGTTTGTGACTTTTTGCGCATGTTTTAATGAAATGTGTATTAGCTGTGCGTCTTGGTGATGAGAAGGGTTTGTGTAGTTAATTAAGACTCAGCAGAAGCTCTAAATAATCCACATTACTTCCCTTTGGTTTATACACAATGCTGCTAAAACTCCCATCAACTGCTACATTCACTATGTCTGCTTCCAGTATCAAAGATAAGCCCATCTTTTATAGTTTGATTATGAAGATAAGTAGATTTTTGGCATTTGTAAAATATTTTTTTTTATTACATAAGTATGCAGTGTAATTTAAGATGTTTTTGATTTGTTTGAATTTATTTACATTTTAAAGTTTGTTGTGTATTATTAGCAACTATTTATGATACTTTTACAGAATTGAGCATTAGTTTTTTACCAAATATTCTTTGAACAATAAATGATAAAACGTAACAAGAATTGTCTGTCTCTTTAGTGTAGTTATAAGATGGCAGCTTAAATTATTACTATGCAACATATTTATACAATTTGACTTACTGTATGTTTTATAATGTCCTTAATTCAGGTCACTACCCTTCAAGTTTGCTTTTTAGCCTCACTAGCATCGTGGCTCTAGGGATGGCAGTGTTGGTCTGTGAACCTTTGACTTTTCATCTAGCGACACCATCAAGTCAAAATTTCAGTGTGTTGTTTATGACCAAATACCTGAAAAGCTAATGACATTCCCTTCAGTCTCAGCTGTACTTTACATTTAGTGTTAATTAGCAAATGTTAGCATGTTAACACACTGAACTAATATGGTGACCATGGTAAACCTTATACCTGCTAAACATCAGCATGTTAGCATTTAGCTCAGAGCACCGCTGTCCCTGAGTGCAGCCTCACAGGGTGGCTAGCAACTAGACTTTTAGTCTTGTTCTTACTGTTTTCAATTCACAAAATACATGAGCAAAATTTTGATGTCATTGGTGACATCTTTTCTTTTTTTTAAGGCTGAATTGACATAAGCGCCTAAAACGATGCACTCCTGTAGAAATATGACCTTGAATGCAACAAAAATGAGTAGCAGACAATTAGAAAGTGGTGTACTCAGTTACCTTGTCATTAATCTCACATTATTTCAACTCAAGGTTACATGGAGTGTTTCCCAATAATAATAGTGAAAGAAGGGAATGAAGCTGCAGTTCTGTTTGAGTTAAACATCCTGACCATTCCTTTTTTACATTTCAAATGCAGAATGAATAAATTCCTGCCATTTCTTACAAAGGTTCACAAACACACAGTCATTCATAGACATCATCATGAAAATACACATCTGACAATAAAGGCCATTTAGGTATAAAATATTGCCGATGAACTAAAAAGGAAATACTCCAGCAGGAAGTCAACTATATACAGCCATTATGAAAATACAGAGGCTAGAAAAAAACGGTACACAGCAAAAATGCTGCAGAAGTTACGTTGTCAAACCTCGATAGTGTAGTGAGGTTAAAACTCTATGTAACTGGATATTACTCAACGGTGCAGTGGTTTGAAATGTTTGCAGACAACGGAGTTGAGTACAAAATGTGAAACTAAAATGTTTAAAGGCAATGAACAAAAACACATCTGTAGAATGAATAAGTAGCCTCCCATACACACAATAACTTATAAGAGAATATTTCACATCCTGAAAGTGTGGACAGTGTGTTAATATTTGGCACACAGACAATCTGAAACAGGAGAAAGAACGCTAAAAAAAAGGCTGTTAAATAATATCAAAGAATCGTCCAACATGAAGACATACAGTACAAAATGTTGATTACAGGTTGGACTAGAATTTAAACAAACGTTTAACTGGGAAAAAAACCTTTTCCCTTCATGGGGTCAGATTATTGAAAGACATCATAAAGTCACTGCAATTATGTTTCAAGTCGTCCCCTCAAAGTGGTCCCAATGACAAACTGTAATTGATTTGAAAAAGACTGAGACATGAGTAAACAGTCACATAAATAGGCTGTTCTGCTCACCAACTAAAGTGAACAATGAAGAATGGGTCATAAACAACAACAAGACCTTTTTAACTGCACAATGTCGTTAAAGTGTTCACACGTTCAGACTGTGGAAATTTGTATATTTAGGTGTGTTACAGTAGGACCACTTTAAATAAAGACTCTGGAAGACCAACGTTAACATGACACCCCAAGGCAAGACCAAGATTCTTGTTTAAAAAAATTTTTTTTTAAAAGTTAAGAAATGAAAAGTAAAGACTGGGGAGGTGAAAGGAAAACTCCCATCAGTGGTCGATTACAGTATCTTCTTTTTGAGTATGAGCGGTCCCACGTTGTCTCCAGTCAGCTCATTGTGCTTTAAGTGTGACTTGTCACAAACAGGAAACTAAAACAGGAAACAACTTAGTGTTAGCTGATCAGTAAGATACAGAAACACTACAAGCTCCCCTTATCCTGAAGTTCAAAAATACATAAATTAATAAATGACTGGCTTCAGTAATAAAAGTATAACTTCTCTAATGGAAGCAACTGTATTCAGAAGTCTGTGTGACGAATAAAAATAACTCTGTCTGGTACATTTCACACAAACAGTGACATCTCGTCAACTTACAGTTTTGGAGCGCCAGCAGCGACAGTAACACACATTTGCGCTGTTCAGGTCCTCGATGTCTATCTCGTTGACCACTTTTGGGTTCTCTTTCTGGATCTTCAGGTTGATCAGGCTGTCTCTCTGCTTCTTCTTCTTAGGCAGGAACGGGCGAATGGTCAGATAGCCCAGCAAAGCCAGGATACCCAGGAGAGGCAGCAACCGGAGCCACTCGGACACTACAGACACATAACACACACATATTACACACACATTAGCAAACACAGGAGAACGCTGGTATACCGTGTTTTACTAGAAAGTAAACTCTTGAGACCAGTGTTGGCCATAGGTTGGAGATATATATGTGGTCATTGGCCCTATGAGGGGATAGGGCTTCACATCACAAGTTGATTAATCGATTTGTCAATTGACAGAATCAGCAACTATTTTCATTAACGTTTAATCGTTTCAGTCATTTTACAAGCAAAAATGCCAAATATTTACCGGTTCCAGTTTCTCTAAAGTGAGGACTTACTGCTTTTCTTCGACATGTATGAAGGTAAATTAAATATCTTTACAATATCTCAAACATCACCTTAGGCTTTATGAAATTTTGATGGGCATTTTTCTCTATTTTCTTACATTTTATAGACATAATTATTAATCCAGAAGATAACTGACAGATTCATTAAGGAAGACAACCAGTGGTATCAGCACTACTTCAATTTGCAAGCCAACTTCCAATTAGGAAAACAATTTTTAATTCAAAAATTGTTTTTTGGGTAGACCATCCAAATATGTACACTGTGCAGTATGTAAGAAACATTGCTTCCACTACATGCACTGCATCCATGGTATAGGATGTTATTAAATGTTGAAATTGACTACAGCCTCAACAGTCAAATGATGAGCATAAAGCGAGAAATCACCAATATAAAGAAAAATATTGTCGTAAAAATACAATACCACAGTGTAAAAGTCCTGCATTCAAAATTGTACTTAAGTAAAAGTACAAAAGTACAGTATTAGCATCAAAATATACTTAAAGTACCTAATAATCCATAATCCAATATAATCCAATAATATATATTATTGGATTATAATTATTGATGCATTAATCACTTTAATGTTGCAGCTGGTAAAGATGGAGCAAATTTTAATTACATAATTTAAGCCTACTGCTGGGTAGCCTGTGAATTTCCCTCCAGGGCAAATGTACTTAGTTACTTCCTACCACTGGCTCCACCTACTTCTGTTCTCCTCATTCTAGTGAGGTGACTGCAGGGTAACACACTCTATCTGCTGGACCAGCTGGAGGACCAGCTCACCTCTTATCTGCGTCTCTGCTCTATTACTGCCGCTTGATCATCGAAGAGTATCGTCCCACACTAACAGCTATCAGGGGAAACGCCACGCTGAGCCCAGAAAAGTGCTTTGGGAAAACCCATCGCACAGTCCACCATACATGGAGAGGACAGATAAGTGAAGCGCAGTGAGGATTAACCACAGTTATGTAATTTTGCTTTTAGCTGTGAGTTATACCCCGGCTCCTGGAACTTTTCCTTATACTCTTGTGGCAATTAAAATACTTTCAGTAAAAGGATTTTGATGCCTAATGGGACATTGTTAATCCTTAATCTCTTTAAGGAATTATGTTTCACATGTAGGAACACTTAATAAATCTTCCATCTTCTAATCTGCTAATTTATGACAGAAAACACAACTTCAGAAACAGGTTTTAACTTCAGCCAACACCCGGCAACATCGAACTTAAAAGCCANNGCTCAGCTTTTTTACTTTTTTGGGCTATTTTTAGGCTACATTTGACACTTTCCAAAGGGGCTGTGTTTGCCAAAAGGTCAAGTTGAAGTGGTTTATCAGCCTCAAGACGAACTCTCGCTCTGGTTCTCTGAACCACCGCTGAGCTTTCAGTGTATGGTTGAGTCCTGCTGTTGAAGAGTTGCAAATAAGTTAATCAGTCAGCTTTTGTGTTCTCAATCCAACAGGTGCAAGGTGCATATGTGATGAGACCTAAACAGCTCATGGTGTAGTCCAGGAGCGGTTTGGCTGGTTTCAAAAGCGGTCCAAGGAGATTTCTGAAGCTGATAGGGATGCACCAAACTTTTTCTCGCCTGATACTGATTCTGATACCTCTATACTCCAATTCTAAGTATGGATCCAGAACCAGTGCTCTCTTTTTCCCCAAATTTAAAATCTGTATACCTCACTGTGTGGAACTCATTGAAGTCATTTTTACGTGGGATTGCTACGGCACTAAAAACACAGCCCGTCATGACTGAATGAATGTAAATGATTGAGAAGCTGTATTTCATGTGGATCCGTTACGTCATGGCTGATACCCAATCCACTAAATAAGGTCTGAATCGGCACGGATACCTAATCCACTGTATCGGATCATCAGTACATCCATAGAGACTGATGCATTTGTTTAATGTATTCAAAATAATTCAAAATAATCCTGCTGGAGCTCCTCTACTGCTGCTGAAAGAGAATATCTTTCATTTAGGAGAGCAGCTGACAATTATTTTTATTACCCATTAATCTTGTGATTCCTCAATTAATAATTTGGTCTGTAAAAGACCAGAAAACAGTGAAAAGTGTCACAATTTCCCACAGCCCAAGGTGACATCTTCATATGCTGTGTTCTGTCTAACCAGCAGCCCAAAACCCAAAGAAATTCAACTTACTAGAATGTAAGATAAAAAGCAGCAAATCCTCACATTTGAGAAGCTGGTACCATTACATACACATTAAACCATTAATTGATTGATTTCATGTCAATAAACTGATCAATTAATTGACTGATCGTTGCAGCTCTGCTTCAACTGCTATGATTACATGAACATGTTCTCATGTGCAGGGGTGATGAGAGATTTGGGACCCAACCTGGAGCCACAGACATGAAAGGGTTGTGAAACACTGATCTTGAAGCAGTCTGTGTTTAGAGACTGTATGTACCTTGTAGTCCAGGACTAACTGTCATGATGCCTGTGCATCACTTGATGGTATGACAGACTGAGCTGGTTACATGTTGCGCGAGGGGTAAACATGGCATCACATTTCCAGTTGTTGGGATTGAGAGGAGATCACTGACACAGCAGAAGACAGGCTGCACCTTATTGGTTTGTGGTTAAGGTCAAAAATATCAACATTCAAACACACAAGCAGACTTAACTGTGGGGAGTGTTGCCATATAACTATCTTAAGGTCACTACTGAGTGCTGAGAACAACACAATCCAGTTTTATGGGACAAACGCAGGACTTAACACAGGTTTTGTAGCACACTGCCATCCACAGCATGACCATGACTGAGTTTTCGTTTGCAGGCTAGCTAAACGTTACAGAGCTATGTGCTGAAAAGTGTTCACAAGTCATCTTCACAGGACATTCAGAAGTGCAACACAGATGCAGTTCATTACCTGTTAACCTCGCGAATCCGCCGATCGTCTCCGGAAGCGGAAGCCTCTTGAGGTAGGCTGGAAGCTGGAGCTTTATTATCCTTGAAATAGTTTCTAAAACCATGTTGAATTGCTCAATGTGGCAGGTTTTGTGTTTGACTTGGATAGTTCCTGGGGTTCGTTCATGTCATTGCGTTCATTTCTGAGCGCAGCTTGTCGCCGGTACGTAAAGCTCTCACCGTGAGAACAGGAAAACAACCGAAGAAGTGCGTTAGTAGTTTCATGAATACACGTAACAGCGACCTGTGACGGTGGAGTGCGTGACCAATCAGCGTCGGAGGAGTTGGTGGCTCCTGATTGGCTAGCTTGAACTGAGCGTGAGGAAGGTGGTTTCTGCTTCCTTCAGGTGCTCCTCGTAAACTTCGAGTTTTAAACACGTAAATAAGGTCAAATAAATAGGAATATATTGCACCCTCTGACAAAAACAGTTTCTGATGTTGTTAATAAGATAAATATGCACACATGTATTAAATGTTTTAATAAACTTTATTCACAAAATGAGACACATGTAAAAACGTTATAATCCATAGGCTAGAGCGAACTTTGTTCCTTTAACCATTAACTGTTGAATGGGCCTGCAGGCTCTCCATCCCTCTGCAAGCTTTTTATCACTGATCAATGTTAATCGTCATGGTTTCACTTCACAGGGTTTTTCCTCTGGTTACAACCAAGAATTCCGAAATATTGGGGGGGTACCCAAAGGAAGCGTTATTGTGGCTCATCCTGTTTGGCCACAGGTCACAATTATGTCCCTCCTTTTTTGGCCTTTTTGACATAATATTTAATTAGTGTTGCAGGAACTTTAACATCCTCAGATATGCAAATGCAATTGACTCCATGTAGCTGGTTGTGTTACATAAATAAAATATTATATAATATAACATATCAAAGGATTTTCTACACTGCTTCTCACTCATCACATCCCGGAGTGGGAGTATATCAACTTTTGTCCCAGGTGTCTCAGACCATATCTAGTAGGGTTGGGGTATATGACACTATGTAAAGCTAATGTGAAACGATACATATTTGTCAAGCATCAGAGACTTTTTCATACTGTTCATACCTCTGGAGCTATCACTTTAATATCACTGGTTAAATGAGGCCATTGTAGGCAACATTACTGCTGGATTTTTGCACCAATTTGATTAGAAGTACGTTGATTTTTCAGGCATGTAATTTGCATGAATAGCCAACAACAGATATTCATTCTATCCATGTTCAAAGATGTCACCCAATTCTAATACCAAGAATAAAAAACAGATGGACTCTGAGGTCTGACTGCCAGGGTTTATCATATAGTTGTGTGCAGTGAAGAGAAACTTGGAAACATAATCAAGGGTGTCTAAACATGTGCACTGCAGTAACATTAGTGGTGCTACCCAGCATAATGTGACGGCATTTTAGGGCACTGGTCCACCATCTGTATGCCTCACAGACAAATAGTTTATGAGAGAAAAAATGTCTTCAAGTTACTTTTGTAAAATTGCGCCTTACTGCAATTATAGTTTAGACTTAAAATTCCTGTTCTTGAAATAGCATTTGAAAGACGCTTAGCTTCAATTATATGGGCCTACAAATGATATGTAATTACGTAAACTGGTTATTTTGTGAGTAATCCTGCAATACAACAAATATATCTTTGCTTTAGATAAAACTGGATATCCAATGAAAGAAAAAGGAAAAACTCGGTATATTTCCACTATCCAGCCTCCAGGAACAAGGTGACAGCAGATGAATGCAGATGACGCACTCTGGTATAGAAAACCAGCCAAGCTCAAAGCTCAAGGACCAGGACCTGGGACACTTTAAGCACCATTTCTCTTATGAGCAGTGAGGCAGGCTTCTCAGATTCCTCACAAATTTGCAATGTCGTAATAGAAAAATATATATGTCATATTTTTATTGTAGTAAATCTTTATTGAACCAATATTTATTAGCATAATGTAGTGTGCTGCCTTTAACTGTATGACATTACTGTAAATTATTTAGGTTTTAATACCTTAACAGTATTATAATGTTGTAGATGGTCCAGTTAGTGTTAAGCCTGAATATAGCAATGCATTATATTATAGAAGTATTGGTAAAAGTTGCATCTACATACAAGTTACTGTAGGATACATTTAGTGAAGTAAAACCTACAGTATTTTCCTGTGATGGAAGAACAAAATCTCACAAAATGGAAATACTCAAGCAAAGCTCCAGTACCCTTTTATGGTAAATATAGTATGTGAGCAAATGCACTTAGCCACTATCAAGCACTGACTATTACATAATAATTGTAATTGTACATACAACACACATGGCCAACTAAATTCCTGGCAAACTCCAGAGAATCCTGCTCTCTTGTAAAACTCACGGTCATCACATGTCATAACTCGCTCACAAGAGGAGGTAACAAAGAGACAGCATCTCTTCAGCTAACGTCCTCCACGTACAGTGCTCAAATAGCAAAGAGCCAATTCATGCAGATGAATGTGTCCAAAGACGCTTCCTATGATGTTTCATTACATCTCTAAGGTAAAAATGCATATATTCTTTTTCCTATTTTCCTCTCAGAGATATAGAAGTGAGGTACTGCAGTTATGAGCAAAATCACCGCAAACCCACTAATTTAAAAGGACATTACATGTATTATTTTAATTAAGCAAGATAAATATGTCTTAGTTAAAGTATTTTGTTGAACCCGTCACAGGTTGCCTAGTTTGAATAGTCCTACAGAATATTTTTAAATCTTAAAATAAACTGACTAAATATATTTAATGAAAATATACAGTATGCAGTTGGAAGCTCTGGAAATGCTAGTAAGAGGACCTTGTGTCAACATTTTTTTTTTTTTAATTAGTTTCCAAGGTCAAAAATGAACTTTCAGCTTAACTTGTATTTTTAGCTAAAGGCAATCAGGGTGACATTTACTGAAATGATCCATGTGGTTGATGCGCCCTCTAGTGCTGGCAAGGTCTCTTTCACCTTTGTACAGAACTACACTACCCAGAATCCATTGCGAATTGAAGCAGCCTGCTATCTCGCCTGGACTACTTTTAATGCCGGCATCTGTTTTGTGTACTATATTCACCGCTCACGAAAAAAAACATCGGCAGTAAATTAGAAATAAATACGGAAAGACTGGAGTTCATTATGAAACAAAACCATGTTCTGAAATTTATTTAAAAATCCAGATTTAACGGGGATATTTGTAGTCACCTAAAATCCGTGTGTCAGGTCCTCAGCCTCCGGTGTCATTGGTGAATGACCGAAGATGTCTCACAGCAGGTTGTTTGCCAGGCTGCTTTGTAAGTATTTTAGTAAAATATATTTTTAATCTCTTGAATTGCTTGACAGTCGAGTGTCTGTAACAGAAGTGTACTCGCTGGCTCTGTGCTGTTACATTAGCTGAGCTCTGCGGGCTCACACAGTCTTGCACTGGCTAGCAAAGCTCCCCTTGGCTGGCTGTCAGTTAGCTTCCAGGCTAGTTAGCCACATTAGCCTGCCAACCGCCAATGTTGTTACACCTCAATGACAGTTAGCCAGCCAGCCAGCCAGCTAACTAGCTAGCTTTTCGCTAACGTCCATCTGAAATCTAACTTTAACCCCCTGCCAGCCTGCTCCCAGCCCAGAGCGAGTGTTGACCTTTGACCTTGCATGTCCTCTTGACTAAATGTAGCGTGTCCACTCACTCTGCTCAAGTTGTTTTGTTAGCGAAGCTCATGTTTAGTTTTCAGCTAGCAGTGATTGTAAGCAGCTAAATTAGCTGCTGTCTGCAGCCTGCATGCTTACAGCTCTGAGCATTTCACAGATGTGACATCTAAGTTTGCTTTACACGATGCATTGGCAAGACTACATTTGTCATGGCTAGATTATTAAGATAAACTCGCAGTTTGGCAGCTGTCACATTGTTAGGACATTGAGTGTAAGTGGACAGCTGAACTTTGTACAGTGTCATTGATAAGTTGTCTCTGCCTGAGGCACTGACAGGAGGCCAAAGTTCAGTCAGTGAGGGTGAATACAGCTGCTTTACATTAACCTGGTCTGTTTTGATTGCCCATATGTTAAACCAAAATATGTTATTTTGTCAAATCTTTGGATAAAGTCGAGTTTTCTGAAACAAGTTATTTCCCTACAAGACCATACAGAGGATCACTGGCAGTCAACTTTTTTTCTTCTTTTTACCTTCTTTATTTTGTTACTAGAATGCAGCTGTTTGATGCCTTTTCTTGCAGGATTGAACCTTCTTACATTTGATACAAGGAGACCTGTTTCAATAAATTAAATTAAATGGCTTGAGGTTTCAGACCATCTGTGTGTCACACTAGTGCAAAATACCGAGTAACTAGAGTAAAATCTGAATGAAGACTTGTTTAATAACGCTAAGGCTGCAGCTAATGATTATTTTTTTAAATGATTGGTTTATAAAGTAGTTTACAAAATTCCCAGCACCCTGGATTTTAAAAACTGGAACCAGCAAATGTTTTACCTTTTTGCTTGATAAGTTACTTAAACTATTAATTGATTATCAAAATGGTCGTTGATTCATTTTCAGTCTGTTGAGAAATGGATCAATCAACTAATCTTTGTAAGTCAGTATTTATATATATATATATTCAAGCCCTGAAGATGAAGCTTTATACTGTACTATAAATTTAATTTGGACTGTGTGCCAGCTCAAGTAAAAAAAACATTTAGGTGTGCATGGAAATAAGCAGAATTTCTCCCTGGATAAGTGATTCAGAGAGAATCAGCTATTCTTTAATACTTATGAAACCATATTGAAGTTCAGTTGAAACATCTGTCTAATCAGCTAATGTCTGTGTTGGCTCATACTGAGTTTGTGCAGCATTATATAGCCTAACACCTGTAGTTTTTGTCTTATCAGTTGTCTCACAATAGATGTACATCTTGACAGAAGCTCCTCACTTGCATTTTGACCTGAATGTGTCTTGCTGCTACCTACTGCAGTATGTCTAAGCCAGGGATTTAAAAACATCTCTCTGCAGCTGCTGGAAACGGACTTGATAAGAGCTGTGGGACTGAACTGAACCATACAGTAAACATGTGGGCTTGAAAAGCAAAACACTGAGCTAAAAGAGTTTAAGAATTTCACAGCTGGGTGACAGTTTGTCCCTACGACTCTCATCACATGTAGTCATTTAATACAATGTACAAAATACTGATTAATGCACCTTTAAAGAATGTTGAACTGCAGCATTACACTGTAGTGAAGCTCTTCTGCTTCCAAAATAAGGTTTTAAATACATGCAGTTACCCTGCTATTTAGCTCACAGTATACAAAATGTGCTGGTAATATATAATAATAATAATAATTTTTTAAATTGATAGCATAATCACACTCAGGGAGTCTGGTAAATTATAGTACTTCCCATCAGTCAGTGTAATTAGACATAGTGTGTTCTCCATGTGCCACGTTTCCCTCAGTAGTTGACACCATAACAGCTCCATAGCATAAGCAACCATCGCTAATTAGAAAATATTCATAGTACATCGTAGAAAACTAAGAATATTTGTGGTTACAGGTGCATTAAAAGTCAGCTATCAAGTCCGAAGAAAAGCTGATATTGTTGCTCAGCAACAATAAAACATGATTGCAGAAGCAAAGAGAGAGATGTTTTCATTAAAAAATTGAATAGAGTTCTTATTTTAACCTGTTGCTGTTCACTGTGAAAAGAAAGATGCGATGCTATTGTTGAAAAATTGAGAGAAACTTTTGAGTTCTCTTCACCTCCAAACCAGTTTTTAAATAACAGCTTATTTTTATGTATTTGCACCCCTTAATTAATGCAAAAATGTTTCATAAGCATGTAACAGTACAGTTATTCAGTGAACAGCAGTGAGTAGGAAGATTTAATTCTGTAAGGTTTTGATGCTTAATATTGACCTTGATATCTGTCACCTAAAATCGGTCTGTGTTGCCCCCCTTTCTTTTTCTCTATTCAGTGCAGCAGACTGGAGTCAGGCACTGTTATACAGGATCAAGACAGAACCTCTACATCAACAAGAACACGAAGGTCATCTGCCAAGGCTTCACAGGGAAGCAGGTTGGTACTGACGACTTGTTACCATCAACACATTGTTTTTAATTCTTGCTTCACAATCAGATTAGGTTACTGTAATGTTGTTGTGAAATCTCTGTTTTTCCCTACGACACACACACACACACACACACACACACACACACACACACTCAACACAATTCCTCATTCTTTGTGTGTGTAAACCCTTTCTGTATGAGTAAGGTCACCAGAGAGGAGAGATTATAAAAGTTTCCAACACTTAAATAAATAACATGAATATAACATGAATTACGTCAATTCAAGCCAAGTTAATTTTATTTATATAGGCCAAAATCTCAAGTTGGTCTCAGAGTCTTTAAAATCTGTACAACCTACAACACCTTCTATCCCTAGACTCTCTATTCAGATAAGGAAAAACGCCTCTGCTGCCTCAAGAAGAGCAACAAAAAGTCCTGCAGGACATTTAATTGTACTGCCCAATACCTGCATAATTCCTAAAGGACTCCTTCACGACTGCAACATATTCCTGAGTGACATTTTTGTCCCTCTTTCAGGGCAGACAGACATTGTGTATATACAGAGTAGACAGAAGTAGCATTCGTAGAATTACAATAGAGAAAACTACACGGTCAAATTAAGTAAAACATTTTAAGAATTAAATAAACATCGAGTATAATTTTAAGAGTTTCAGGCAAAGTGTAAAAGTGTTCAAAGTAAAGTCAAGACTGGATCTGAGAGAACAAACTTGACCTGGGGTCAGTTGATACTGTTGTAATGTAGTTCACTCTTTAATAGGGAAATCGTTTCAAGACTTGTTTCTTTGCCTTAAAAGCCTGAAAATCAGGTTTGTTCCTGTTTTATTTCAGCTAGTTTTGGAGAAATTCTGTTTTACTTTGACTTCAGTTTTTTCCCCATGACTACCTTTAATCATTGTTTTCGTCAATAATAATAACTTTGTGTGGCAGATTTTTGATCCTTACGGTTATTTTTCAAGAGCATGAAAAGCTAAGGTGATTCACTTTGAACCGCGTCCAGTCGAGGAGAATAAAAATCTTGGCAAGTGTGTTCAACAAGCCAGAAATGTGGACTTTACAGATTTATATCCCCCCCTTCTGTCCTTACGCACTTCACATTTTTCATCCTCCATTTTCTCTTCAACATAATAAAAGGTTGTTAAATATAGTTCCAGTGAACACTCCGGGTAATTAGAAAAGGATGAGAAATGAAGCAAGTGCTATTGAGTGCACATTGTGGTGTCTTTCTGGCTTGATAAGCAAGCAATTTTTCAAATTTATTGTCCCAACATTTGCGATAATAACGACTGGCAAAAACAGCAAAGTTAGCAGGGTGAAGGGGCACATTACAATTTGGGAAAAAAAACGCTGATTCATAGCTTCTAATTCCTCTTAATAGGCTAGTTATAATTTTTACATGAAGGTCATTTATTTGCACTTGTAGTTATGACCCTTGGCTACTTTATCTACATTGTTTCAGCATCTTCAGTAATAATTAACTGACTACAGACTGATAGGATTTGTTCAGCAGAAAATCAATTTACACCGCCTTGATGCACTAATTTTCTGGGAAAGTACAACTGAGATTCACTCACAAGATTTTACCTCCCAAATACGCTGTACTCCCTTTAGTGTTATTGCGGCTATGTCTCGTTTATTTTCATTTCAAATGGGGCCTGATGGTGATATTTGTACCAAACACAGACCACTAGGAACAGCAAGTAATAACAGAGATTACCAACACCAGTATCCCTCTCTTTACCGACACGTATTAACCCCTTCATTTCCAGTTTCCACCTTTTTTCCCTTAAGTAACTTTAATATTGGAAAAATCATCTTATTCCACTCCCTCTGTCTAAATATACATCATATATATATTCTGTATAAGCTTGTCACAGCTCTTCATTGAAGATATTTGATGTTTACACTGAGTGAAAATGTTCATATTTCTTGAAGTTCAACCTAGACTCAATGTTTTTTTTATTGCTGCACTTTTAAAGCAAATGAAAATATTGTACATTTTTTATACACATATCCCCACATGTCTAACATATTTTGTATGGTTAGAGTACATTCCGCTACACTATAGTTTAATATAGCGTATATATAGTTTAGAGATGTTGACATTCTGAATTAGACATGTTTCAGTTTGGGTTGAAGCAAATGAATCGACTTCATGACTGTCAGGAATAAAATGTGTCCACTGTGGCAACGCAGCCATGACAGGCTCCCTGTAGCCTACATGAGAGTGACAGCATGGGAAATATTTTTGTAAACTATCTTTCTTGGGAGGATATTTTACAGTCGGTTTTGGAGAATATCCAAAGCCGTTTTTGATTTGTTTTTTCAAATGTTCTGCGAGGAGATTAAACCAAGCTCACGTCATTATTTATCTGTCAAGAACATTTCGATTTCTCCTCATTGAATATATTTACCAGTAGCTGCATCCCTTACAAGAACCCAGCCTCACCCCTGTATCCATCCCTTTGCTCAGCAGCACAGGTGATTAATCCTGGATGGCAGCATATTTCCTCCTTCCTGTCTGTAATGATATCTCAAGGTTGACGCCACAGAAGTGGCTGTACCCCACTTCATTACACACTCATATCCACACTGACTCCTCTTTCCTTGTAGGGAACGTTTCACAGTCAGCAGTCTATTGACTATGGCTCCCAGTTAGTTGGAGGTGTTTCCCCCGGCAAGGGTGGTAAGACACACCTCGGCCTGCCAGTCTTCAATTCAGTCAAGGAGGTACGTGTGACTCCTTATATATCTGTGTTTGTCCCTTTTTAAACGTGTTGTAAATATATTGAAAGCAAAAAACAAAATATGTGGGATGGATCTGACAGATTTGCTGCTAATATCCTGTGAGGGACTGTGAAGCTTTGAACATGATTTTTAAAGAAACATTAGGTGGCACTATTTCATAACTTTAGAATTTCCATTTTGAACACACCACCTATACCTGTATTCCTCGCCTCAGGCAAGGGAGGGCACAGGGGCAGATGCCACTGTGATTTATGTACCCCCTCCGTTCGCGGCAGCAGCCATCATCGAGGCCATCGACGCGGAGATCCCTCTGGTGGTGTGCATCACTGAGGGCATCCCCCAGCAGGACATGGTGAGAGTCAAACATAAGCTGCTGCGCCAGGGCACCACCCGCCTCATAGGCCCCAACTGCCCAGGAGTCATCAATGTAAGCTCACGCACACGCACCCACCCACACACACACACACACACACACACACACACATACTGACGCATATGGGTTTTTTTTTTGGTTGTCAAGGATCCAGGCAAGTTCAGATCACACACATTAATATTCTGTTGCATTTTAAACAGTGAATGCAAGGCAGCCTTCACTTAAACCAACCTTAGAGGAGCACAATGTACTTATACTGCTGGGGGGTTTTTTGTGTTGTTTCTGTGTCTTAGTAGTAATTCATATGGCTGCTTATTTGTTTCTGTGGTTTTGGGATTAATAAATAATGTCAGTTATTTGGGTTGAATATTCCATGTTTGCATTTTGACAAAAAAACCTTTAAGAAATCATCCTTACTTATGGGAAATTGTGCAGTGAATATTCATTGAATATACTCTGGTTTATTTAAAGTGAGCTTATGGCGTATAAAAAAAAAAAAGCTAAATAATAAATGACTGTGTTTCATAAAGAAAAGCTTTTCTACAGTAAAGAAAAAACCTAAAATGGCGGTTGGAGTTCAAAGTTGGGGAAGAAGGAGAGTTACTTTATTAATCCCCTCGGGGAAATTCGATTTTTTTTTCTTGAATTACACACTTTTAAACACAAACATGCACACACAGGACCCATAGACATGCAATTGGGCGAGAGTGACGGGGCTGCCCCTAACGGCGTCCCTCGAGCAGTTAGGGGTTTGGTGCCTTGCTCAAGGACACCTTGGCAGTGCTGTTGAGCAAACGTGCTAAAGTTAAAAAAAACACAATCATACAGTATACGTGTATGTCATAGTAAATGTTTTTTTATTTGAATTAAAATTTAAAATGTGTATTTTTTGCAGCCTGGAGAATGCAAGATTGGGATCATGCCAGGCCACATTCACAAGAAAGGAAGAATTGGTGAGATTTCCTAATTTGTCTGTGAAATTCATGAAATCATACACTTTGAATCCTTTTTTTGGATCCTGAAGCATTTAATTTGTACAGGGAAATATTGCCTTTTTAACTGCTAAAGGTTATTTTCTTTAAGAATATTTGCTGAATGACAGCTTACATGTTTGTGTCTATAAACACAAATTCACCTTCTGACCGATGTTTCTCTGACAACAATCAACATTCGTTAAATGACTGGAGTGTGATGGAACAGAAAGGGGAAAAAAAACTAAACTCGTACTAATGCCTTTCTTCCCAAATTAAACTTTTTTACATCACTGTGCTTAAATCTTCGATTGAGCTTCTGCTGTTGACAGCTTGATAAGCAGCGAGTGCTGCTGTTGACCAGTGAACCTTTACAGGAAGTCTGTTTTAAAGTAAATCGACTGCCATCATTCCCAAAGCACAGACAGAACAGCTGTTTCAGAGCCGTACTGTGATGGTGATCTCATTTGTTTGTGCTGTCATGATGTTGGACAGAAAATGACAGCTGCGCTTTATATCATTTTATCACCCTTGATTGGAGCAGTGTTTTGGTTTTGATTTTGCAAAACGGTAACATTATGAAATGTTGTAAATCTTTCTTCAAGGCATTGTGTCTAGATCGGGTACCCTGACATACGAAGCTGTGCACCAAACTACACAAGTCGGCCTGGGCCAGTCTCTCTGCATTGGTAAGTTACCGATGACCTGTGACATATTGAATATAAATTTAGCACACAGTAACACAGCTCTTAGTTTTATTTCCTGACAGTATAAATAAAATACAATAAAACAAGCAGTTAGCTGAGACTAAAAGAACAACCTGATACAGTGTATTGCTTCATGTGTTGCTGAAGGAAGACACCGAAGAAATTTTACAGAGGAGTAAATTTTATTCACGTATGTGCTGCATTTGGCTTGAAGACAGGATGGTGACTTTATACCAGTACACTCAACATCACATGCTTACATTTAATTCGAGCCTCATTGTGAATGTGGGCAATACCAAAGACCTGACTTACAGGACCTAAAAATGGACAAAATGACAGCTGTTGTAACATTTCTTTACTTTGTTTTAAACAGTTGTACTTAAGGAGATAAAAAGTTGCACGAACATCTTACTGGACTTACTAGAAACAGGAAGGTGATCCACTAAGTTCACCTCGCACTAAAAACTCATCAGATACTGGTGCATTCCAGCGAATAGCACAAACGCTCTGTATTGGAAAAGCACTTACCCACATTCTGGTCATTGCTGCGAATATTCCTCTCAGATCTGAGCACTGAAGTTGCTTCTGTCTTTGAAGGGCATTGTTGAGATTGAGCAAACCGATCGAGTGGCTCAGATGCAAGTGGAAAACTTTGTCTGCGTACTTTCAAACTTCTTTGTCCTGAAAAGTACGTTTCATCTCTGATCCATGGCCAGACAAATTCAGACAAAGCAGAGGAGTAAAACCTGTTTTATATCATATCTTTGAAACAAAGAGGTTCAAAAAGGAAAGACCTTGAGTATTCTATAAATATCCTTAAGAAGCCAAATCATTCATGAGGCAATCTTTCCATAAATGCTTTTTAGCTGCCTCTTGTTTTTCCTTTTCAATGAAATTGAACTTGAGTTGCCTGAAGCAGCTTATATTGTAGTTGTCAGTGTTGCTGCAAACAAGGTCATACTGAGGAATAGAGCTTATGTTTTAAATGTTTTAAAACCTGGTAGAAACATACCAGGTTCTGTGTGAATTGCAGGTAATACAGTAATTTCTGCAATTTCCAAGTATAGATGTGGAACTTCCCATTATCTGCCCACCCTATTGTTACCTTACTTTCCTTCCACACAATTTTCCACAGCCTCGTTTCTGTAATTCACTGATTTCCAGTGTGGGTTAGCAACACATGCAGCTTCATAGCACAAACTGAAGCTGGATGAATGTCTCTTGCTGTCTTCAAAAATGCATCACGCTAACTTAACTTATTCATTCACCGGTATTTCTTCTTATTGTCATTCTCAGTGAAATGATAAGTTGAGAGCCCCCAGCTATACATACTGGGATTATCATCTGTTTTAATTTCATCAGACCATCTAGACATTCTATAATGTTATCATTTTACTTCATTTCTTACTTAGGCCTTTGTATTCCCTAAGAAACATAGGCCCTCCACCCTCTTTGGTCTTGTGCCTTTCAATCCAGTTGCTGCCATGACAGCCCCTTGTTGTCATGGCAGCAACTTGTCAAAATGTTACCATTTTACCCAGCTCTAATACTTCTTGACAACACAACAAATATAAGATTAACTATTTTACTAAAACAAATTCCTTTGGCCAACTTCTCTGCCACCAAAAAATCTATATTAAAGGGCTGGTTGGACACCCGAATTAACTGAAAAACAACTCTGCTTCATTATTATTTAGACATTTTAATTATGGAGTGTCCTCTAGCCAGACTTCATAAAGTCAGTGCCGCAACAGTATTAAATATTGTAGAGTTCATTAAGGAGGTTTATTGGTGGTTCTGCTAGCGACTTCTTAAGTCTGAGTATGACCTAGGGGCTACAGCAAATTACAGTTAATACAATATTTAAAATCACTGTCATCTTTGTTGCTGGTAATGTGGTTCTCTTTGATTATTATTCATGTAATTTTCGTCTTGGTGTTGCCAGATTTTTTTAATGATATGAATATAAATTTAGGTGACGTTTTGTCTGTGAAGATTCGTCTTGTGGAGGTTTGCCCATGCTTTTATAGATCCTGGTGTAATTTTCTGTGGAAAGTATTTTGAAAAATGATTATTGGTCCCTTGTGATTTGAAAAAGCTTTGTAAGCCATGTTCCTTGGATATGAAAGGAAAGGCATAATTAAACTGCCATGCAGAGATAAAGGTGGGTTGCGGCAGTTATGCCATTAAACAAACTTTGAAGTGACGTTGAATTAAAATAGAAAAATCCTATTCCTACTGTCCAGTTTAACATTATTACTGAAAAAAAAGTTGCTCATCTGCAGTGGCTTCGGAAACTGTTCAGACCCCTTCACTTTTTGCACACTTAATTGTGTTAGAGATTTAATTTAAAGCAGCTATAATCAATATTTTTATAGATTATATTAACAATGGATCACATGACTACTTGTAGGTGAAACGGAGTCCCTTGTAGAGCAATTATCACCCGATTCTGCAGTTCCCCTCAGCTCTACGGAGCGTTTTAACAGCTTTCAGCTCATTGTTTTAGTTTTACGGCCCGCAACTTTACTGTTTTGATTCACTTTCACCACTCTCATACAGTCGTTTCCAGACCCTGGCGAAAAAGCTCTTATAAACCCACCGTACGCTACCTACTCTGCACCAGACGGCAGACAGACACAGTTATGAGACTGGTGAACATATTGGAGCATTTAGCAGTTAAAGAGTCAGATATTTCCCTGAGGAGTTGGTGGAGACCAAAAACAGAGTTAAAAGGAGAGAAAATGTTGGACTTCAATTTGCCAGATTGCTAAAAAAATACGCCTCCAAATTAATGATGATGTTGCTCAATATCTGTTCGATGAGTAAACAGGAAACAGTTTGATAACAAGTGCGCCATATAAACGTGAAAGGTGATAAGAAATCAATGCCGTGTTTACAGCTTGTTGTTTGGCCAAAAAAATCAGCAATAACCCATTATTTATTTGTTTGCTTTTTGCCACTGTATTAAAAATTAAAAAAAAAATCTCTCAGCAAAAGTTTAAAAAAGTGAGGGTGTCTGAATGATATGGCAGTCAGGACACGGCTTGGTGAAATTGAGGCTTAAATTCACCAGTAAATGGGAATAAAAGTTGAAATATGAAATACTCTGAAATCATGCTGGAACTAAATCAATCTAGTAGTATTTCATTTTCTCATTTCAAATTATTCAGGCAGTGCAGGGAACAGGGCAATAGTTTCGTGCAACCCCAATGAGCAACTGTGGGGGAAAAAAGCTAGTACTATTGCGATGATCAGACCAAAGCAGGCATGAAGCTGCTTCTTATTCCACTCAACCGCCATGTGATCCTCAAATATTCAGAGGAATTATCTTCTGAGAGTCCTGAGTACACAACAAGTGTTTGCTTTGTCTCCTGCAAGGTATTGGCGGGGATCCATTCAACGGTACAAACTTCATAGACTGTCTGGAGGTGTTCCTGCAGGATCCCAAGACAGAGGGCATCATCCTCATTGGAGAAATCGGAGGCAATGCTGAGGAGAATGCAGCAGAGTACCTCAAACAACACAACTCTGTAAGGAACCAGCACACTGGACACCCATTATTATCCTTGTAATATCCTCTGCTACAATGCTTCACCTCTGCAGATATATCTGTTCGTATAAAAAATGTATCCTTTTCTGAATTAGCTCTTAGTCATGCTCTTTCAAATCTACCAGCTACAGTGAACACCGGAAACCATTGTGTGTCTCGAACAAGGTGGAACTATATGAAAGTGTCCTTTCGTTTTTGATCACAGCCTCAGGCTTTCTGTCTTAGTTTTCTGTGTCCGTGTGATAAAGATAAAGAGTGACAGATGGGATGAAGGTATGATTCACGGGGCACGTTCTAGAAATCTGCAGTGTTGACGGAGCAGCGAACCTTTTTGTGATGCCCGCATGTGATAAAGAGCAGTAGGGTGATGATTGGCTGAAGTGGCTGCGAACTCGTAATTGACATTTTTGACTTCAGCGGGCCTGTACTTGGCATTTTGCTCCTTGCAGATGACTTTCAATCTGTTAATTTTTCAGTGTGTATGCGTTTGTTTCCGTGTATGTGTGCGTGCTTACAGTGCTCTTGAGCTGAGAAATGGACTTGATTTGCCCTCGGCTGCTCTAATGCATGCAAATCTCCTGCTGGCGTCTCAGGAGAACAACTTCTCTCACTCAATAAATATTGTACAAACACCCCCCTCACCCAGAGTGTTGACAGCGAGGGACAGTTCAAATGAAACGCGTGCATGAAAAAGCGCAGCAGAGCGTGGGAGTAAGCTGCAGATCTTCCATTGAGACTCAATTGTGTAGAACATCATACACAAAATCATATACTTGGACCTTATTTTTAAGAGTCGAGAGGAGCACAAACAATTCTGGAGACATTTGTCTTTTTTTTTAACTTTAGTTGATTTGAATACATTTGAATTCATGTCGCAAATACACCAACCCAGGGCAGCTCCCAAATGTGAATTTTGTATTAATGTGAAGCACAGTCTTGCTGGAAAAGAGGCAGCAGGTGAACTCAGCCAAAATAAATAAATACTGCAAAATAGTGAAGACCTAAGCTTGGTGATAGATTTTTGTCCATTCATGAGCTTCTTTGTGAGATCTTTAGCACATTAATCTGTTGTAAAGGGAAACCTTTCTATACGTTACCTGAATATGTAGCCTTGAACTTGATGCATGATGAAACGCTTCTTTCAGAGGACAAATGGGGGAAAAATCTGGGCGGTTGCAATAACAAATTCTGAAGAAAAGTTTGTTTTGGTCAGTATTATCACCTTATTGCTTTATTGATAACTACATTGCTTAAGAACTGGTCAACTAGGTTATTATTTTATTTATGAAGAGTTTTAACTCCCAAAAAGTCAGCTAATCTGATCAGGACTGTGTAGGTGTGGTTTTGATGAGATTTGATTGACAGCGGCCTGACAGCATAAGCAAGAAACCCACCAGCTAGCTGATTCCAGACCTCTGGATCGGCGCTCACATCTCAGATTTGTTCAGTGATTTTTAAACTGGTCTGGTGTTGTGTCCATTGAAGGCTATTTCCACTGGTAGGAGGAACAACCGACCAATCGCAGCTTTATGGGCGGGATTAGAAGTTGTGATGTCATCTTTCTTCATAGCAAGCTGGCCACTTAGCTGAACAGCTTCCACGTCTACTGAAAATGACATTGTGACATTGGACAGTCACATCGCTTACTACTACTGATTGATTAGGACAAAACGAAAATAAAATAAACTCCCTTCCCAGCAAGAAATCTGCTAACGTGAACACAAAGTCGGGCTGAGTGAATGAAGTGAAACAAAATGACAACTCAATCTGATTATCAGGCTACCAACCATCATCACATGTTGGTTCAAATATCGCTAAATCCTGCTTTTTCCAACTGAGACGCTATACAGCAAAGACAGAAATATTTCGTGTGAAATAAACCAAACCTTGGTGGAAAACTGTGTGTTCATGTACGACGCCATCGCTCACAGTGAGACGTTAATTGAGAAAATAGTTGTTTTTTTTAAGATGCTGCATTTCACATTAACTTGACAAATTCTGCCACACTGGACACATTAAGTTCAGACTGCTCAGTGAAATTAAAGGTCCGGTGTCGTGATTGATTTGTGTCATGCTACATTAAATATATTGAACTTCCTATTTGAGAAACACACATTATACGAAAAGGTGAAGACTCATTGATTTCAGTATCCATCAGTGTTACAGTTGAGTTACTGCAGGCTGTTTATCTGCCGACTCCTTAATTCTGTAAAATTCAAGAAAACAACCTTATGCTTCCCACTTGGTTCTGCTGTCAGATTTTATGATGCAGGGCATATTTCAAGGCTCAGTCTTCATCAGCGCCTGCGATGCTTGCCAATATAATATGGTCTTAAAAGTCACCTGTATCAAAGGTCTGCCTATCATTGCCAGAGTTTCACAGGCTTTCTGAAGTCAGAAATAGGTTTTACACAGAAGAACCATATTACAATTTGCTTCATGCATATCAAGTAGGTCGGAGTATTTGGCACCTAAGCTACCGTAGAAGTTTTCTTTTTTTTCTTTTTTCTATTTCAGCCCAGCCTCCACTGAGCTTAGCTAAACCCCTTGTAATTCTGTGGAAACAACACTGTAGTCTGGAGGAAGACTGAGGTTAGAGAAGTGTTGGTGAGCTCCAGCCAGTTTTATTCATGCCTACCTGTCATGTTTATAGGGGTGTATAATTGTCTCAGTTTGGCTTTTTTTTTTTTAAGCTTGTGAATACAATTGCTCACCTTGGAGCAGGCTGTGTTGTGTTTATAGTACAAAGCCCTCCTTCAGTCATGTTGGTGCACAGGTGGGGGAACTACCCTTTTGGTCTCATAATTAAGGTAATATATCTGAACTGCTAACAGTGGAAGACAAAAGACGGGTAAAGTGAATGATAGTATGACTCCCCTCCCTGTATGCATTGTTAGTACTTAGTATCAAGGGAGGCAGGGATTAATAGAGTAATTAAACCCCTTTTCGTTTGAGGTAGATTTAAGACTTGATTCACATGAGGGTGGTTTGTTTATCCAGGACGTGATTTGACTTCTTAATACCGAGTGGGGTTCGGTGCTAATTTGTTTTGTGCTTACAGTTTTCGATGCACAGAACAGATGCTTGCAACATATTTAGAGCACTTTACAGCGATACTCACTCTCTCCTCATTTCCCCCTGTTAACTGTGCTAAGTGTTAATGTCTCATTAGCGGTGCATTCCTAGCCAAGGTCCTCAACATTTCCCTGGCTGATATACGTCCTGCTAGTCTTAATTATTAAAAGTCATCTCGAGTTTATGTTAGAGACTCCCATCTTGTTCCTGCCAGTGTTTGGAGCTGAAATGGCAGCAGAAGTGGGTGTCTTTGAAGGACCCCGCTGTATTGCTTTGGCTGTTGAACATGCCACATTCACTCTCTGAAAGCAGTCTGCCAGATGAGCCACAGCCTTTGTTGAAAGCCCAGGACGAAGTGTGTGCGTGCGTGTGCGTGCGTGTGCGTGCGTGTGCGTGCGTGTGCGTGCGTGTGCGTGT
>NTHP01000102.1:1245765-1257657 GCA_003416845.1 Oplegnathus fasciatus
TGTGTGTGTGTGCACGCACAAAGCCGTCCTCTACAATTATGTTGTTATTCCTAAGTGTGAAATATTAGCTGCTGTACGTGCGCACACACTCACTCCGTCCCTCTTGTTGGTTATGATGTTATTGCTGAAGATGAAATATTAGCTCTCTTCACCTTGGAAATGATCTTAACTGTTGAACGTAACATCCATCAATGAGCAAGCAGCATAGACAGGCGCTGAGCTAATCAGTGCCTGCATGACTAATTACCATCTCAGAAATGAGATGATATGAAATGGCAGGAGCCTGAGCCCCTATCTGGTCATACACCAACCCATGCAATTAAATGGCTTGATTGACCCTTTGTTTTAATAATGCAGGCTGAGGCCCAAGATGGCTGGTTAGACAAGCCTGTTATCATGGGGGCTCTGTGATGGGAGGACATGGGGTGTTTAATTTCTAATGAATGAATAAAATGCAGGTGCAGAACACCATTTCTCTCTATTTTTGTACACCCTTTCCCTTGTTTTGCTCCCTTCCTTCCTCCTCCTTATCCGCTTTGTTGCTTTGCTAGCGGTACTCACATCCTCGCACTTTTCCCTTGAGCATATTCTCCCCTTTTTTTTGGTCCATTTTCACCTCATTTTAAGCTCATGTTTTTCTTTCTCTCCCTCTTCTGTGTGCAGGGTGCTAATGCAAAGCCCGTGGTGTCCTTCATCGCGGGGCTGACTGCTCCTCCCGGCCGTAGGATGGGCCACGCCGGCGCCATCATCGCTGGTGGAAAGGGTGGAGCCAAAGAGAAGATTGCAGCCCTCCAGTCCGCTGGAGTTGTAGTCAGCATGTCCCCTGCCCAGCTGGGCAGCACTATTTTCAAGGTGAGTTCTTTGTTCCAGGAAGATAATATCGTATACAGAGGCTAAAAGAATAGTAATCATGAACATGTACTGAAGTACCATGCTCATGGTAAGTACAGTTTTGAGGTGCTTGTTCTTTACTTGAGTATTTCTATTTTATGCTACTTTCTACTTCTAGTCCACTACATTTCAGAGGGAAATACTGTACTTTTACAATTATCTGACAGCTGTGCTGTAGTTACCAGTTAGTTGGCAGATTTCTGATGCAATTTATTTGCATAAATGTATTCTAAGTATATACATTGTACACTGATACATACATTGTAGAGTAGTTACAATAAGCTCTGTCTCAATCAACTAAGCATTAAGATCGTGCTTACATGTTACTGAGTCAGTAATAATAATCCAATAGTATAAATTCCATAATAATATAACACGTTGAAAGGGGCAATTCTGCCCAATGAATACATTTACTGTTCAGTCATGTGGTAACATTCACCAAAAAATATTTTACTCACTATTAAAACATGATCCCAAATATATTAGGCTCAGATGTTCCCTTTGTTGTTGTTCACCTTATCTCTTTCTGACTTGCATCTTTTTTCTTGGCACTGGCTTCAGTCTTCATCTTCAGTTTCTGTTTATATTGTTACTGTTGAATTCAAATGTTTTTTAGATTAGATTAGATTTGACTTTGTCATTACACAGAGAACAAGTACTGAGACAACGAAATGCAGTTTAGCATCTAACCAGATGTGCAAAAAGCTGTAAAGTGCAGAGTATGTATACATGTATAAAGGTATATATAAATGAACAGCAAGGGGTAGGTATGAATACGAGAAGATATATACATCATGAACAGTGTGAAATGAATACACTAGGATATAAAGAGTACAAACATGTGCTGCAGTTACAGTAGGCAAAGCAGGTATAAGCATAAATATAGTGTATATATGTATATATATATATATATATATATATATATATATATATATATATATATATATATAGCAGGTGTAAATACCAGCAATGCTAGTGGTAAGATATTAATATTAGCTTAAGATAATCAGAAATATAAAAACATACAGGGAAATATCTCTTAATAACAAATAGCCAAATATACATTTCTGTGCTCCATTGTTTTACTCAGAACTGCTGAAATTGATACCAGTAGCTTTAAGAATCTAATACAAATGTACTAAAGTCACATTTTCATTATACAGATGAGTAAGCAAGCTAATTAGAGCTGACATTGAGCATAGCTAATTTAGAGGTAATATAATTGCATTGTAATAACACTGTAATAATACTGCTGGTCACTTGTAGCACCATCTTTCATCACCAAGCAGTTACACATGTGAGAAGGTTTACTGGGAAGAGGAATTTATTTCTTTTTTTCTGGGAGTTGCAAGGTTGAGATTGAACTTTTAATATGCCGTAAAGAAAGGCAGAAGACAAGGGCAGAAATTAATAAACGCGTGTTGACAGTGGCTGAGTTGGCGCCACTGCCCCTTTATTTCAATTTATCTCTGGGGAAGCACTGTTAACAAGATGTATAAAAAGTGAAAGCATGTATTACACCCATTCATCATCTTATACTTTCATTACCACTGCTGGCGCTGCGGCACGCGGATATAGATTTACACCCGTTTTTTTTTTCCCCCTCCCAAAGTTTAATTCATAATCATTGTGTGTAATGATGAAAAACGTGCGACGTGGTTGCTCATTTTGCCGTGCGTTGTGTTCATACATCTCTGTTAATTTCATTGACCGCCATAATCGAAGTAATAATGCGTAAGAGAAGCGAGTAGACACAATGCTTTGTGTGTGGGCACGAACGGTGACGAGCTGCTCAGGGCGGCGGAGGGCGTCTCTGCTGTCACTGACCTGAATGAGCCTCGACATGAGCGGTGAAAACTTGTATCTACAGAAGTGGGTACATGCATCATCATATTTAGTTAGAGGTTTATGAATTATACATACAGCTCCAGTGGATGGGTTTTGGTAAAAACATAATAAGCTGAACAAAATGACCTCCTTGTCTAGACTATACATTCATTAATTTGCTCCAAGTGTTTGATGTGTTCACACTTGATAATAAGAACTATAAAACGGCAAGTTCATGCATCATCAAATGTATGTTTAGACCCAAAAAGACATATGTTTAATAACAATAATAAGGCTCTTACTTCAGAGTGGTACATTATCAGATTGAACAAACACTGCTCATGATGCTTTTGTCCTCAGAGTTACATTAGCACCTCCTCGCACACCATTCATCATAATAATAATAATAATTACAGATACACACTTCCAACTCAGTTTTAAACAGGATGCAGCATGCTGGTATTACTACCACTGTCTCTGTTGAAATTATAACATTTTCACTTTTAGCCATTTGTCAATGTGATTTTGAAGGAAAACATAGCAGGCCAAATTATATTTTTTCCTCAGATCTTGTTTTTGTTTTTTCTTAACACAAACAACGTGTTGTCTAATGCACACCTGGTAGACCGGTTAACGGGAAAATAAAGTCATTCGAAAGTAATAGCTGAATTCACAGTGTCAGCACTGAGTTTATTCGAAATTACAACGTTTCCGTCGTGGACCTGGGGTGCAGGGAAATGCAAAATGAGTGATTTTTATCAACAAGAAAAGTAAAGTCCCACAATAAAAGCATCATTTAGGGGAGGAGGATCAGACAACAAACCAGTTCATGTCTCATATCTAAACTGGAACCTGGTCAAAGTTTAAGGCTTTGTTTGTATTTTATGGATCTTGACATATACTGGATTGTTTCTCATTTAAAGTATTTTAAATATGCTTTTATCACTTATTGATGTTGTAACCGTTGATTTAGATCCCATTTTGATTGGTTGTTGCAGCCTGTGGCTCAAGAATAAAGACATTGCTGTTTAATAGTATGACTATGATGTTTAATGAAGGTCCATAACTGAAACTTTGTATTTTTAATGAGTGCAGCACAGACATGGTGCAAAATTTCAACTGCTTCTTTTGCTTTTTGTTCCTATTTTAGCTTCACTGGATATGATTAGTATTCACATGTATTTCTTCTAGGCTTAAAGCCCCTGAAGAATTGGTCTTAAATAATAAAAAATTCGATATAACATTAAATTTTCATGACTAATTGAACAACAGTCGAAGTTAAAGTTCAGAAAAAAAATGTAGTTATTTATTAAGAGTGTAAGACTCAAAAGCTAATCTGCTGTGTGGGTTGATCATATAAGCATGAGCAAACAACCCCACAGGGGTCATCAGATCGTTCACAGTGAGATATCTATTGAGAAAATAGGATTTCAGAGCTTTTAACAATTAAAAGTGACATACAATATGTTGAAACAAAATTAAACATGCATGGCTTGCAATGATATCCAAGGGAATTTTCAGTGCCACTGGTGCAGGGACAAGATATCAGAAAACTTCTGTTTATCTGAGAAGGACTTCATTCATATGCGAGGTAGAATAATCATGACCTTTTACTTGTTTACGAAATATCTGGAAGTCCTAATCACAACGGCAGATAGCTTTATCCTATCCCGCTCAATATTCACGGTGAAGCCCACGTGCACATGTGTACAGATGTGTGCAGACAAAACAGAAGCTCAAGTTTTTGTTTGTGTGATAAATTCACAAGTCAAAAGTTTAAGGCGGCGCACCGACCGTATTTACGACGCCTCACTCCTCGCACATCTGGCCCCGGGTGTGTCAAAGCTGTTGTCATTGCTAGCTTGTAAAATGTCTTGCTTTTTCTCCGCATCGTGTTTTCCTCCGCTCTCCTCACTTTCAATCCGGATGTATTTTCACCCGTCCTTTTTGAGTGGCAACCTCTACTTTCCTCATTTTACTCCCACTCTTGCTCTTAACTTGTCTTGTCAAGCATCAGAGTCTGTCTCACACAAAGAGTCTGTTCTTCTTTTTTTCCCCTCCTCTCTGTCACAAACAACTCTGCTTTTACCTTTTTGTGCCATGACTCCTGTCTTGTACCCTTGAGTTACTGTCTGCTCACCTTGACCCAACAAAGAATCCGTCTGCTTATGTCACGGATACCCTCCTTATCGGTTTGTCTTGTCACTCTTTCCATCCCATTACCTTTTTTTTTTGTCCTCTCATTTCCTCTACAGCTTTGTCCCTAATTACTGAATCATGTGCCACTCCCTCTATTACCCCACCTCATCTGTAATGCAAAAAATCTAGTGAACAAGGCCACAACTCTCCGAGCTACCCCTCCACCCAAGTGCCTCCTCATTCATTTCATCCTTCCCGCAAAGTCGAGGTGAGAGAGGCTGAGGTTGCCTCTCAAGCATTTCAGAAAACATTTCCTCCTCAAGGTGGCAGTAGACCTTCAGGTATCCATAAGCCGCAGAGGAATGGGCCAACATGTGCATGAGTACTTGTGTGTTCTGTAGACCTGATAAATGACATTTGCATTAAGTTACTTCCCCCCCTGGAATGGAAAATTCTCAGGGAATGACATATTCTATCATCCCACGGTTTGTGTGATATTTTCCAAATTGAATATGTAAATAGCTACATCCTTTTTAATGGCTATCATAATGCTTTCTCATTTGTAGTCACATGGTTGGACTGTGCTGATAAACGCAGCAACTATAACCTCACATAAATCAGATTTTTGCAGATGTGCAGCCTCTATCAATCACAGGAAGTGAGCTGTTTTAATGTTGACAACTGGAACTTACTGACACGTACAGTGCTACATGATTTGCACTCTCCAGGAAAAACAACAGGCTCTCCAAAGCTCTACCCGCCGCTGTTTCCCCCGCCTCAACAGCAGATCTGATACACGGGATCAAAACAGAGCTGTGTGAATTCTGCATGAATAAATCATCCACTTCTGTCTATCTCACTGCATTTCACATTGTGTCTTTTCTTCCTCTCTGTTGTCCATCTCTGTAGGAGTTTGAGAAGAGGAAGATGTTGTAAATTGTGCGAGAAGGCGCCCGACCTTTTACCCCCCTGCCCCGAAATTGAGATGAACAGCCTGATTCTGGAGGTGGATATGCCCTACAGTATCTGTAAACCCTGATTATTTCAACCACCAAGCGCACATGCCGTGTTTATATTGTAATTTCCGCCATGAACTTGTACCTTGCACATAACGAAAGAATAAAACATAGTGTCTTAATGGTATCCTAAATAACTCATTGTACACAATGTAAAAGCTTTATAGATGTTTTTTTTCTTCCTCCACACAATGTCGACAGCTGAAGGAAGGATGCCATGGTAACCTTGGTGATCTGTTTTGTTCTGTTATGCTCCTGCTGTAATACATATTCCATCACTCATCTCACTGGCTGTCCACCTGAATAAGAAATATTTCTCATATCATTTTCCTGCTGTGTTGTTTCTATACTTTCATGTGGTGCGTTCATCAAGCAGATGTGGACTTATTATGGAAGGAACATCAGAGTAAAAACTCCACACATGTAAAAGAACAGTTCAGGGGGCATACAAAAGGTATCACATGTTGAGTGGGCGCGATGTTTACAAGCTTTTCAGCGCTACCTGTGCCAGTTACATGTTGTATGTTCAGAATCAATTACCAGGAGAGGAGTTAAGATGAAGTAAAATATGATATAAATCACAGCATTTGGCTTCAGTCGTGTCTCCGTACTGTTAAAAGACTATTAAGGAAGAGCAGAAACGATTAATAGACTAGAGAGATTAATTGGCAACAAATTAAAATAGTCGATTGATCATTTTAAAGCCTGGTCACACCAGCATTTGAAATGGCGAAATTTTATCCATTGAAATGAAAACAACTTGGCAAATTCCTGCTTTTGACCATTAGCAAGCCATCTCGTCAGCGCTGATCTTTGAGGGAGCAGAGAGCCGCAGAGTTCAAAATGGAGGAAGCTATTGTAGCTTATTGGCTGTGTTGCACCATCCATTTTTATTTAAAGTTATAATCTCAAAGATTTTCATATAGTTGTCTTTCGCGGCACCTATGGCGATAATCACTAATTGCAGGTGTGTTTTTAGACCTCACTTCAATTTCAGTTTCACGTTTCTTCACCTGTAGTCATTGACCTTTTCTTTGTTTGTTCGGCCATAGTAACCATTTACTCACAACACTAGCAGAGACAGGAAAAAACAGTACGCCGCTTCACGCACAGGTGAGTTGAAGAGCGAGTCTGTTGCGTTGAAAGCCTAACTGTGCGCCGCTTGTGATTTTGTCGTAATACTGCAAATGCAAGGGCTTTCATCAGTGGGCCAAAGGCTCAATCACCTTTGTGTTGCATCATTCGGCGACAGATACAGACATTTATTTAAATGAAAGTCTTCGAGATTATAACTTTAACCTTCCCTGTTGGAGGATAAAGTGTTCCACAAAAGAAGGGTTTGCAGTGAAGTCTTGAAGAAAACTATGAACTTATTGTCCTTTTTGCTTGCTAACAGTCATTTAGCAATATTTTTATTCCCTTTAATTCCCATCCTAAAAAGTCTTTATTGAATGAAAAAATGTTCAATCCTGAGAGCAAAATGCCAGGGAGGAGTAAACAACCTTGTACAGGGGAAAATGGAAAGAAGCTTGGGCAGCTATTGTGAATGAGTGCTAGTTGCATGTTAGTGGTTAGCTCGGCAGCTACAGTAGTTCATCACCGAGCTACAAGAACAGCATATTTTTCAAAGACACGGGTGAATTTTGCTTTGCCACTTATTTGTGAGACCAGGCCTTTCATCATTTGTTTCACTAGTTTCAGTTTCTCAAATGTGAGGAAAATTTTCCCGCTTTTCTTTGTCTTCTGTGATTGGAAACTGAATATTTTCAACTCTGGACTTTTTTTTTTGTACAAAACATGCAATTTGATGATCAAGCCTCACAGCTATTACACCCGTCTGGTAATGTGTAGGTGTTGTTCTTAACACTCTGCCTGACTTTTAAGTTTCACATAAAGAAAAAAAAAACTAAAATGTAACTGACATCGCAGCCTGTGAATATTCAGAGCAAAGTTTCAGGTTAGCCTCTAATTAAGACAAACCTCCAAGTTCCCACGAAAAGCTATAGGTTAAATTAACACCTCATTACTGTACACAATGTGAAAGCACAATGCGAGCAGAGGAAAATGAAAGGGGAAGATAAGGTTACAGTTGCTTCTGCTCCTACTGAATCTTTTTAAATAAACACACCAGGAACAAAAGTGTGTAATGAAGCATATAATGCCCAACACTGGACATCTCTACAGCCTATTCTTATCTGCTCCACAGCAGTCAGCCAAGGCAGATTATTCTGTGTACACATTGTTAACAATTACTTTTTAATCTGCATTAGCGAATTAACATAATGACTGACAGTGGAACAGGAAGCTTATTTGTTTAGAGGCTCAGAAGTTCCCTCTCGTACTGAAGTTGCCAAGCTATATTCTGCTTTGGTTTGACTCATATGTAAGATGTAAAGGAGGCCAAAGTTTGCCTTCTGGTGGTGTTTAGCTGCTGTTTTTTTTTTTACTTTATACAACTTTAGTGAAATTAATTGCAGGTTCAAAAAGAAACTTTTACTGTGTCACCAAACTCATCCTGTAGATTTTTTTTTCATTGGTTGTGATACAGGTTGCACAAAAATGAAGTTGGTTTGAAGCTGCACCACGTGAACCCAGCTACAAAAGCGAATAATTCAGTCCTCTCATCTAACCTTGACCCGCACAAGACATCTTAAGATTCCTTTTAGAGCAGAGGAAAACAAATTTAAACTGTGAACTATCGTCTTATTGTTGATCACGTAGGTTTTCAAATCACTGGCTTGATGCGTCCCACAGTTGTTGATACTTCACCTCTCTAAATCAAATAATGACAAAATATCTCATGGAGGTTATTCGCGAAAATTTTCTAAAATGCAGCACTTGATGTATAAAGGTTCCTAGAAATACTCTGTGTCCTTATTCAATACCTAAGAATATCATTTGGCAGCTGATGAGTGTAAGGTGTGTTCACACTGGAAAAGGGACTAAATTCAGTATTCTCCAAACAAGTCAGCATGCTTTCCAAATCCCCTCGATTTTTGCGTGTGCACTGTTGGACACTGTTGTCCCACAATGCAATGCCACAAGATAATGGAGGAGCTACTCACATCTGCAGAACATTAAAACAACTTATGGATGGTGGTGAGACATCTTTGTGAAGACTGTGAAGTTTAAATGACACTCACTGACATCCTTTGGGAAACATCTTTGGTCCACTGCCTACCATCCACCAAACCTCACACAGTAGCCCTTGAACACCCTGGTACGTTATCTACCGATCAGTTATCCAGTGTAGTGTGGTGTTTCCGCTGTTAATGTTTTGCTGCCAAATCACAAAAGAAAACATTCTGCGATCAATTATCTGATCTACCTCCTCAATGCATACGCAGTTGATATTGCTGGGCAACAGACCCATCATTCTGTTGGTTTTTTAGAAAACCAAAATGTTGCGACCCCCTGTAACTTTTACAAAAAAACGCACCGTCACAGAGGGGGGCTTCTCTCTTAACAAATCATCTTTGGCCGAGGTTACAGACGTTCCACAGGAAACACTGTAGTAGTAATTGGGGTTTCCTCTGTATACATATATTATTAACTGTAACAACAGTACTTTTGGTGGCACTTTTGGTGTCCCCTTGAGGAATTGCAGAAGAAATTTTTATGTTCATTGTCCCCCCCAACAATGAAGTGAAATATCCACCCTTGCAAGACTGTTATGTGATTGCAGTTAAAAAAAGCTGTGCATTAACAACACTGCATCATACCCATTAAACTGGAGTGTAATAACCTTGACTTTGGCTGACATGACCTATCCATATTTGTTTTGTATTAAGTACCAAGTCAGAAAAGTCCAAGCTCTCCAGTCATAATGGTTTACAGTTTAGATGATGAACTCTGTTGACAAGTTGGAAATGTGTAATTATAGTATCTTGATTACGATATGAACGTCAACGGCTACAACAGCTGGACTGCAGAATATTGCAGGAAATACATGAGGAAGGTTTTATTTTGTTCTGCACAAACGCAAATGTGAGATCAAGCTCACTGCTTTAAAAGGATTTGTGTCATTTAGTAAGAACCTACCACCAAATAAAGAATACGAAGAATGAAGTTTGTGCTTGTGGTGAATACCTTTTTAAGGTCTGTATAACATTTAATTGGTCTGGAGTTAAGTGCACTCACTTTAGTTTCAAGATCTCTGTTTGCTCATATTGAGTTATTAATGAAAGTTGTTTTTCTCATTAACACTTTCAACCTTCGACTTCGCTAACAAAGCAGCGCCGATGACGGGTGTATTCAGCTTGATGTCATCCTTTTGGCCAAAAGAACTGGAGACCTCGAGCTGACAATTTACCCTTTCTGAAAAAGAGAGTTAACTTTATTCATAAACCCATGAATGGCTGGCTGAGACCCACCCACAGACCTACAGCAAAGGCCTCATTACAAAGACAGTGCAGGTTTCAGCCGAGTCTATCGTCTGAGTTGGAGAAACAAGAGTATTCCTCGGAGCAGACGGCAGTCCTAATGAACTCAACAGGGTACTCTGCAAGTGCCCTCACGCACACTGCAACACCTTATGACTAATGTATGTGAGAAGCTGAACAGTGCCAAAGTGCCCAGCATGTAAATCAGTCATTTAATTAAATAGTTGCTAATGAAACAGACAAGATAAATCTTATGTTAAGAGGCGAGAGCTCCCCCCCCCTAAAATTCTGCGCTATGTTCGGGGATGAGTGGGAGCTAACATGCTGTGTACGGGCAGATCATTAACAGTGCCATTGAAATGTAACAATAGCACAGGCTGCCACCTGCCAATTAGGATAATTATGTTGCTGTACCAAAAAGTTGTGCGATCTGGAAGCTGTACAGGTGCCGGTTGGATTTGCTGCCCCTGTTTGTAATTACCCGGTTTGTTGGTGGCAGCCCTCAATGAAGTGCTCATCCATTCAATGCCACATATTGCTCTTTTTAGCCTGAAAGAGCCGGCGATCATTGTCAGATTGTTTCATTGATACCATTGATCCTACCTGATGCTGCGAAGTCTGGTTGGCACAATCTCCATTAAAGCATCAGAGAGCAGCGGTAAGGATGAGAAATAAAACCAAGGGGCTTGACAGTAGCAATTTGCATGAGGCAGTATTGTTTTAATAGAACCGCTGACTTTAGATTGCTTTGGGAATTGAGGGCAAGAATGAGGACAGAGGAGCGGATGTATGGGGATCTTGGAACAGAGCCCCATTCTCTTTTTTTCCCCAAGTCAGCTGTGGATTGGTTTCTTCTTCAAACAGGAAAGGTTTTATTTGTCAGGCTTATGATGATACGAAGATGTTTCATACAGTCAGTGAGCTGCTCCTTTTTCATAATTGACATAATGTTGTGATAAATTCATTCATATTATTGCAATCTGTTCAATGACAAGAGCGAATAGAGCGGCCTTGTGTTTAGTTTCCAAAAATAATTCATAAAAATAGCTTTTTTGGTTGAGCTTTAGATTATTTTGGTACCACATTCTAACTCCAAGTTGTAACGAACGCATTATTTATGGTTAATAAATCAGTTACTTATGCTTCATAGATCTGTTATAAGCCATTAACAATGCTTAAAGGAATAGTTTGCTTATTTGCTTTCTGTCATATCTGTCCAGTAAATATAAGGTTACAGCCAGCAGCCAGTTAGCTTAGCTTAGCACAAAGACTGGAAACGGGAGGAAACAGCTTGCCTGGTTCTGTCTTCAAGTGAAACTTCACTAACTAACCTGTAATATCTTGGTGCATGTTGAACTACTCCTTTAGAGATAAACTTTGCTTTATTACAACTCAGGTTTTAGTTTCATTTCTTCCACCGTATGTTTTATTATTGTTATAGTAATTGTGCACTTACCAAAGTCTTTTCTGAGATGTTGGAAAGCTGCAACATTAATAAAAGTAGGTACAATGGAGAAAAAAGACACAAGTGATCAGACAAACAAACAGGGTGTAAACAAGCCTAAAGTTCTGCCAGATGTGCTACCATTTTATTTGGAGGTAAAACTTAAAGTAAGTGCACCGTAATGTCGCTATTA
>NTHP01000102.1:1259171-1285615 GCA_003416845.1 Oplegnathus fasciatus
TTTCCATATTACAGGTGAGCTCACTTTGGATCTTGCCACCAAATAAAGTGGTAGCTACTCTAGCACATATTGGACTTGTTTTTGGCGCTGAGATCTCACAAATTACTGTGAGGAGTACAGTGTTATGATAACTGAGTGTAGTTTTCCCTTAAAGTCAAATTTTAAATTTTTCTCTCTAACATTAAATATTCATGACCAAATAAGCAACAATTGAAGTAAAACAAACAAACAAACACCTCTAGGTATTACTGTACACTACTATTACAGATTCAAATATTGCTAAATCTTGATTGGTGCACAGAAGTACACAGAGGAAAAAATACAGAAATCACCTCTGTGAAACAACCAAAACTGGTACAGGAATCTGTGTGTTCATGTAGGTCCCCATTGCCCAGAGTAAGAAGCTGATAAAATACATTTTCACAGCCTTTCACCTCCAGAAAAAGGCTGCCGAGCATCTAGGCCAAAATCCCTGTATTAACATCTTATAAATTTACAGCTGCAGACTTGATTAATAACTCTTTAACAACAATTAATGACTGACAGTATTAGCATTCATACTTGCACATAACGTCTTCTGATGGCTTGTAGAACATGTGAAGCCTGTGACCCTTTAGTAATTAGAAAGTGAGACAACTGAGGATAAACACCAGATAAAGGCATTGTTTACAACTGATTTATGTGTCCTTTTGTATCAACTATATCTGTGTTTCTTTTGTGTCTTGTCTTAATTTTCATGTCTTATGTAAAGTACTTCTAATTGCCTTGTTGAAAGTGTTATGCAAATGAACTTAGATTATAGATTATTAATGGTTTATAACTCTATAAAGCGTTAGTAAATGAAATAAAGCCATTAAGTACAACTTATAAACCCTTCGTCTTATTAGAAAGTGGCACAGTGTTTTTACCTCACAGTAGAGAAAAGGTGTGGACCCAAAAAATGAAGAAATGAGTTTACATGCATCTCCGTTGGTGGCCATATAATGACTGTAATGGTGAGCTCACACGCTGGGTTATCATGTCCGACCAGTTGGTGCTGCGGCTCCTCATCAGGATTCCTCCCAGTGGGAATGACAGCAGTGCGGGCTAATCCCGAGGAGAGATTGGTTTTGATGTGCAGGGTTATATTTTGTGATGTGAACATTGGGGGAGCCTTTAGTTCGCTTGTCAGCCACGAATGGTGTTTGCAAAAATACGAACAGGACTGACAAGAATGTGAAATCTAAAGAGCAGAACCAGGCATTCACGGGACCATTACAATTCCTCTCATGTGAGCCTCGCAAACAATCTGCCCCCAACACTACGCTGCCCCATCATCTTTATTCATGCCAACATTTATCTATTTTCCTACTCCTACTGTTCATGTTGTGGAGATATTCTACAGAGGCTTGCATGCATTAAGCTGAGGTTACAAAGGGATGAATAATGAATATAAGTTCCTCTGATCCTTTAATGTTTATTTGAATTTCAGTTTACGCACTGGTTTGTTTGTCTGCAGCCGGAGGATGGATGTATCTCGTTACATGTCATGATGAGCAGCTCCAGGCGTTGCCTTAGGACTTGAGATGCTGTAGAACATGAGGCACATCATGAAGTGCGTTAATTTTAAGACTTCAAAGAGATCAACGAGATGGGATCCATGGAACTTCTGTAGAACTACTTTTCGACTGTGTCACAGTTTTATTGATCCACCGTTTTGTGGACATTTATAGCCGAGCTCGTCCCTTTCAGCTGCTGTCCTCTTCAGAGCTCTTCTGGGCCTTCATAAACACAGTCCCACTGATGATAAAGATATTGTAACTTCTATTTCACTTAAAGGATGACTGAAGAGGATGATCACTGGTAAGAGCCGCGTCAAGCCGGGAACTTCTCTTGATTGATGTATTGATCGCAGCCATGGAGTTTCTCACAGCTCATAGGTAAGCTTACCTTACCTTTTGATAAGAGGAAGATTGAAGAACGTTGCATTTTGCAGCATAATGGCTCCCTAAGAGCCCAGAGTCTCATCAGAAAGGCAGTGATCTCCTCCTGCAGCTCATTCTGTCCCTTATAGCAGGCTGCTGTGGAGTACCTCCTCACTGCTGCCTATCCATCACACCCCAAGTGAACACAACAGATCCAGTAATGTCGGACTTAACACAATTTAAGCTTTTCTCTATGTTGTGCCTTTATTCAATTTAGGGCCAGTGTAGGTATGGCAGAGAGTCTCTGTAGGCAGGTTGATAGGTAGACAAAAATCCAAGGAGGAAACTGCTTCTGTATAACAACACTTTGGAAAAAGGCTGAGAGAGAGTCTCCTGTGATTTAAAGGTCACAGGTTTGATGGCAACAAAGGGAAGAAAATTGGAGCACTTTCATTGGCCTTAAATCCTACAGGGAGTCTTATAACACCCCAGCTTCCTGGTGAAGTATACCTGAGTAATAACTGACGCAGCAGTCTGGACTCTGCTCGTGAATGTTGTGTGTGTGTGCGTCTCAGAGTAAAATGGGGAAAAAAATATTCTATACCGCTTATGGCAGTTTGTTCCTCCAAAAACTCAAATAATTACTTAAAGTGGAGTTGTTCCCCCGTCATTACAGTCTCCTACTGTACGTTTTCCCTCCGGTTTGCTATAACCAAAATTGGATTACCAACTGGGCAAAGCAGAGACCCCGGGTGGCCCCCAGAACACTCAATGTGTGGCAATTGGTTTGTGGTAATTTGATTAACTGCAACTTTGTTTGAAAGTATGGGAGTGCTCTCTACAATAGCACTATGACAGCTGGCTGGATGAAAAGACTGATATCACTCACATCTGTACGGCACGTATGAAGCAAATGAGGCGATTAGCTTAGCATAAAGGCTTGAAGCAGAATCAAAATCAAGCAATTTGACTCTGGTTTCTAGTGGCACTCAGTTTACTTACACATAAACAAGAGGGTGAAAAAATAGATGCATGTGTGAAAATATATAAAGACAACAATGGACAACAACATACAATGTCGTATACAGGTCAAACTGTTTCTGTAAAGACAGCTAGCATAGCCCTGTCCAAAGCTCAAAATCTGCTTACTAGCTACTCTTAAGTTAGCTAATTTAATTATTATTTTAATTCATTAAATTAGCGCATTTATTTCATTTGTTTAATCCATAAGTGGTTATGCACTGTCACTACTTCCTGGTGAACGACAGCAAGCCTGGAGTCCTGGTACAGTGAGGTTGCCAGGCAACCAGCAGAGACACAGGAAGTACTGGGTGAATGAATAAACTGTTGCTTGTCAAGACCACAATTTGTTGTCTCTACATTACTGTTTGAAGAAAATCTTGTGCTTTAGAGGAGTTGGTAACCGCATCCTTGAAATTCGCAGAGAGGCAGGCTAGCTGTTTCCCTCTGATTGCAGTCTTTATGCTAAGCTATGCTAACTGCCGCCATACTCAACAAACAGACTAAAAAGTGGTATCAATCTTTTCATCTCATAGAGCCATTTATATAATAGAAAAATAGTTGTAAAAATAATTCATATTTTGCTGTATTTGCTAAGGATGAGCAGCTCCATAGTTTCAGTCCAATGTCAAAGAATCAACACACCAGACAAAGGTGACCTTGCTTTTCATGTGCAAACTTCTGATTTCACCAGCTTTAGCAAAGGCCTTTTTATTTATTTTTGGTTTTTATCTCACTTGTGACAACTTTCTCTCTATATTCAAACTGGTTTTGTGAGTCCTAACCTTTGACTCACAGCTCACTGTGCTGAAAATGACATAGCTTTAAAATACACAGCCCCAGATTTCTTCTTTTTTTTTAACTTTTATTTATCTTGGGGAAAGTCAACTGAGCATGCTTGCTCTTTTTCCAGCTATGCCCTGCTTAACATTCATGGTACAGTTGCTCACATTCACGCCCGGGAGCAGCTCAGTACAGCCGCAGTCTTCGACTGTTGACCACTGAGCGGCTCCAGTGGAGCAGCCGAGTTAAGTGTCTTACTCAAGGGCACTGGGACAAAAGTGGTAACAAGCCCTCCAAGGCCTGACATGACCCTCGCCTGGTTACTTTTATTTGATGCCGCTTCTTGTAAAATAAATATACAAAAATACTTGAGGGAAGGAGAGTGAATATTCTCCACCGCAAAAAAAAGGCAAAATTAATATTAATATGATTTTAAATTCTTGTAGAGGGCAGACTGGCTGTCCTTGATGTTCTTGACCCTAGAAAACCTCCACATAGTCTCTCTCAAGCATGTCTGCTTATTTATCTTTCTTCCTTTGCTCTGCATATCTGCCATGCTGTTACTGTCCCTGAGGTTTTGAGCCAAATTTTTCACAACAGCAACTGCAATAATCATCTCTATGGTAACTCATTGAAAATGCTTTGCTGAAATTGAAGCGGAGAGGACAACAAGCGTGAGCGGGAGGGGGAGAGCGAGACAGGCTCCGAGCTTTTCTTTTCATTTTCAGCTGTTTTCCAGCCATCAGTTATTCACCCGCGTTTTAAGTCCGTCACTCACACTCGCTCACTTAAGAATCCCCAGATCACATCAAAAATGGAATTGGGTGAATGCTATTTTTCTTGCCAATCCCGCTCTATAAATAAAAAAATAAAAAAATAAATAAATGTGCTGTCAAAAATAATTCATTCCAATGAGTCTGACTTCTCCATGTCTGAAAGGAAAGGCACTGCTGCTTGTCTTCCAAGCCAGCCTGTGTTTATCAATAGCAGTTAGAGGAAAAAGTACATGTTCTGGTTTAAAGTAGATGTGCCGTCATGTTTTAGGACAGTACATTTGCCTCATAAATATCTCAAGCTCACCATCAATCAGCAAGCTAGTTGTAGTCAGTTTTACTTTCTGGTCTGTTGTTGAGATATAGGGCCGTAAGTGGTTGTGCTGGAGTCACAGATGAATAATCTATGTGTCCACTAAATTCTGCTTTCATCCAGCTGGGAAATGAATACCAAACCAGCAGTGCTCAGCGAGGTGTGGGACTCAAATCCCTGGCTCTTTACTTTTATCTTTCGGTGCAAATATTTGTCTCATGAATTTCTCTGCCGACTGTTCCCAGTGATATTAAACCCCCGAGATACAGCACAGGTTCTCCTCGACATTTATTTAAATCTTTATTATCAGTTCAACCTCTCCTTAAAGCTCTTAGCTCAGGGAGTATTGCTTTCATACGTTTGCTGTTGGAATATGTACATAGGGTTTCAGTGTTTTCTCCTGGTGAGAAATGTATTCGTCTGAGAGGAGGGCTGCCTGTGTTACGTGCTGGTTCAACCTCTGAATGTATCACTCTGCTAAGATTAATTAGTGCTGCAGGTCTGACTTAAAGGTCGCAGCCTGGGTACCAGTCAATGGGGACATCTCTGGACAAGTTAAATGAAAATGTAAGGATCGAGCCGAGTAGTGTGAGGCTTCCAGGTGCTTGCAATGTTAAAGTGGCTGAGGTTCGATACAGGTGATAGACAGGTGAGGTTTTCCTCAGTGTTATCATCTCTAATCTATGGAAGCCCATTACTGCCAGAAAAAGAAAAATATATACTGTTATGCATGAAGAAAATAAAAATACTCATGGTCAGTCAAAATTAAGAGATGCTAAATTACGATACATTAAGTCAAAAATTTCACTTAGAATCTGATAATTTTGGCTTAAGTCAAAGTCATAGTTTTGACTAACCATCTCATAATGTTGATTTAGTATCTCTCTGATTTAGTAAGCCATAATTGACCATTTGCTATACCTGTCCCCGAACAGCAATTATCCAGTCATAGCTTAGCACCCGTAGCTCTGGATATCTCCAAATATTAAAACTCTGTGCATGGTGCTGTAGTAAGAGCAATACTCAACATTGATAGAATTTGGAAAACCAAAAACACAACAGCAAAATGTAAGGAATGGAACAGTGTGTTTATCTGCTCTAATGTAAGCCGCAAACATTAGCGTGTCCGCCTAACTACTCTATTACCTACAGTAGTAATGCTAACATAGTTATTTGGGAATTTGGAGTGGTAGACCTGCTACCGTTATTGTAAACAGCATATGTGCCATGCGAGAATGGAAAGCTTGACAGGTGAAGCAACAGTGAGTAAGGGCAGCAGGGCTCAGCGAACAGTTAGTTTTGACTTACTATATCATATATTTGCTTATTATCTCATTTTGACAAGTAACTAGGAATATTTTTATTTCTTGGCAGAAAAGGGCTCTTATACATGTAATTTAATTCATAGTGAAATATATCACTGTCATTATTGTCTTAGGGAACTAAACAACAGGTTTTTTCAGCTTCTGCTCTGCCCATCACCTGGTGCTCATAATATCATAATGATGTCGGAGAAAATCTTTAGCCGCTCCCAAGTCCCAAAGTGGATTATTATCTCTGCACCTCTTAACACTGACATCAAAAGACGACTCCTATTCCCCGAGGTACATCTGTTGGTCTCTGAGCCTTCTTTTCTGTGTGTTTTCTCACTGTTTCCTGAGAGACAACAAACTTCTCTCCTGTGCAACAACAGTGTTGACCCAGCGTGACTCGCCAGGTGTTGAAATTTTCTGGATATTCCCCCGTCGGAAATGTTGCATTTGCACCACAAAAGGAAAATGTGAGCGTCGTTTTCAGGCGTGTTAAACAAAATGGGCTAATTAGGATGGCTGGCTACTGCTCACACTGCGTTTTAATTTGCTTCTCACAGTGCCAAGGTTCTGTTTCACTTTACAGTTTGTTGACTGCCAATGTGTGGGAACAGACTAAAATGCTGACACCGGATAGGGACATTAATAAGGATATCACTTCTGCTACCCTGGGCGCCTGTATCTAAATAATGGCATTCAAATTGTACATACTGTGTTCTGCACGACACTCTGCTGGAGACTAAAGCAATTTGAAGGCAATCAGACAGTGACTAGAGAGCAGTAGTCTGATTAGATAACTACTACCATTATACAAGATTGGCTGTGCAACACTGGACTCTGTCTCACGCATTGCTAACATTTGTTCCACTCACCCTACTGTAATATGCTATTGATGTATTAGAACAGCTAGCAACACACTGGCTTCCTCTTGTTTCCATAGTGGAGAGGATAACAAGACCAGGGGAGGAATGTCGCAAAGAGCACCCAAAATGTCTTCTGCTGAATAAATGACAGCCTGCCCTGGAAGTGACATGGAGCCCCACACATACCAGGAGGCACAAACCATTAGCAGAGTGCGAGGTGGAATGATGAAGACATATTTTGTGTTGTGGGACTCAAAAATTACAGTTTGGGGGAGCTGGGGAGAAGAAAACAGGGAGGTAGGGGAGAGGTTTTGGTGTGCGAGTGTACGAGCGATGAGCATGAATTGTGAATGAGCGAGTGTCTGAGCTGAACACTTGCATAACAACTTGGCTGAGAGAGAAACTGAAAGGGGTGCACTGGGTTTTGTGAAGACATCTTGTCGTCTTGTTCACATTAAAGGGTGAGGACTTCTCGCCAATGATTACGGTGTACACATTAAGGTTATTTGTAAATTATTGAGTGTTGTTACGAGTTACCATCCTCTAGAGATACTGGAGCATTTGAAATCTCTGATATTATATTCTTTCTTTCTTTTTTTTTTTTAGGTTTACAGATCTTTATGAGGCTAATTAGCCAAACTGATTTAGCAGATTACCTGTTCTCAGCAGCAGCCTGGGGAAATGAGAAGTGATGCAGGAGAACTGCTGAGTGAAGTGCTGAAGTGTCACTTCATACAGACTTTATCATCCTGCTAATTAACCATTAAAAGGGAACTATTGTTAGTGTTTCCATTGCCGTGCACTGTTACTTTTTGCTGTAAAAGAAAAGAGCTGAAGACAGAAATGCAACGTGATCTCTTTATTTTAAATTCTGGTACACCAAAACTGTTCTTTTGATACAAGAACGACTGCAGTAATTGTGATATTATAAAGTATTGTTTGGGAAAAAATTACAGTACATTGGAATGTGCTGGTCGGCAGTGTGTACTATATGTCTATATTTAAAAACAACAGGAGCTGGTGACTTCCATCTAGTCACCAACTTGATGAAATACAGCAGGAGCTTCTGACTGCATGTGTCAAATCATTACCGCATTTAAACTCGTCAAGGGCATTAACTGTGATAAGAATAAACCCGTGTCCTCAGGAGCTGTGTCTTCAGTTTGTTCCAGTGTTTTTGCTGATGTAGTTCTTGACAGTATACAAAATACTACAAATATCAGAGAGACGTCCATTGCATCTTGTAGCACTGTGGGTTTGTGTGGGAACTTGTGCCTAGTGCTCCATTTAGATTCATGGTAGTTCAGCCGTGAAGGAAATTGGAAACATTTTTGTGAAGTTGTTTTAATTAAGTGTAAGAACTCGATGTTCTTTCAGGGATACTCCAGCGGTTTAGTAATGCACTTCCATAAAGTTGGGGAACTCAAGAGAGACGGATTTTCAAAGCAGCAGAGGCAGAGATATCCTGACTTTTAGTCCCTGGTATGGGTGAAGCTCCAAAAACACTGAATCCTACGCTTCCAACATTGCAACTTAATATGCAACTCTTTCATTAGACCCTCCCTGCCTCATGAGTGCCCACATCTTTCAGGTCTTCATCTGCTTTCTGTTAGGAATTTGTAGCCCGAGCCAAGACAACCCTAATGACATCATTAGGGTTGCTTAGCTTTAGAAACTCCTCCAGAGCCACAGAAGATATTATACAACCATTTTCACAGGCTGAGCAGCACTCCTCATGACGAGAAAACTGATCTTCATGTGTAACATCTCTGGAGTGCCCCTTTAATTGTGAGTAAAAGCAACCTACCTGTGTTTTTTTTTTGTTTTGTTTTGTTTTTTTTTATATGATGCCAGTTTTCCATTCAAAATGAAGTGTTTGGTATCGACTGTGGGGGGCAGCAATACTCCTTGTAGCAACACAGCTTAGCAGTTACACTACAGAACACTGCAGAAGACCGATATGTTTTATCTTGAAGATGATCAAGATACATAATCAAATAGAAGATCAACCGTAAAATCAATCAAAAACACAGTGTGGTATGTGTTTTGGTTAGAAAGTAATGAACATGATTCAAACAAAGCCTTGTAGGAAGATAGAAAACATGCCACCTTTCTTCTGTAGTGTTAGAGCACAGCCTACAATGTGATATTGTGTTAGACAGCACAGAGAGCACACGTTTCCTGTTGGGCCGATTTGAATCACTTGGACACAGAATACCTGGCAGACAGTGAACTACCCTCCTGAAACACTGGAACAAATGTATCATTCAGCTGGCTGCAACACAACAACTAGTGCATGTAGGGCGGCCGCCGAAATGTCTTTATGTGTCCCCTTACGTGTCCTGTCACCGGGCATTTTAATACAGCAAGTAATCAGTTTAAGTGCCTTCAGCAGTATAGGAAATAAAACTCAAAAACTCTTTGCAACATTCACTTCATATTGATTTTCCATCCCCTGCTCATGAGCTTATACAGCACAGTTGCCACTATTTTTATTTCAGTCATTCAGCCTGAAGCAGCCTCTACATGGCCCCTTTTACAATATATTTGTCATTATGTTGAGCTAATACTAATAACTTTGACTAGGGGTCACACTGGATTATCTGAGGCAGTTAAGGAGCAAAACTTGGCACATTATTCACGACTTACTGCACGATCGCGTATGGTTTCAGCAGAGTTATTTAAGGTTAAGTTTGCCATGAAGCTTTAAACGGCACTGTGAGACAGTCTGATGATCTACAGCATTAATTTTTATCCTGTTTCTGTTTTGCAGCTGGTAGAGCGTGTCCTCTTTTTTCTTTGAAAAGAAAAAATACATAAACTTGGTTTCTTCTCCTTTACAAGCTTTGCCCTTTGGCTGGCGCATAAGTGCTGCTGGAGAAATGCTTACTCTTAAATCATTTAGCACGTTTTGTGGATCAATGATCCCCCAACTTTGGAGAAACGACGCCTATTGGATTGATGTTTCCCAGAGCAACACTCTGAGTAAATATATCTGCATTCATTGAGCTGCCCTGCTCAATCACACTGCTTTGGCTGCAGCACTACAAGATAGCTTGCACCCAGAGGGAGATACTGGCAGACTCTGTGAGGCGTCTTGCTGACTGCTCAAGTGCCTTTATCTGTGCATTTCCTAATGGCACAGTGCTTGCACAGACTTTTATGTTAAAAAAGAGATAATGTTCAAAGTGATTTTTTTCCCTCATGACTTAATTAGTGATAATTACACCACAGAAGTGAATGTTTTTCAAACTTGTCCTGACTCTTCAGTTATTCTTTTAGGTTTGCTGTGACTGAAAACTTCATAAAATTGATTGCAGTTCTGTGAAACTGCTTTGAATTTGAATCTTTTGGCATCTTGTAGCTCTGTCATTAGTCGGTAGTATTTCAGTCATGTACTGTGGGTCTTGTTGGTTTTGATACACCTGCCAATTAGTCCAAACATGGACATGATGTAATCTCCTTTAAGTATTTTGTCAGATGCCATTTGAAAAGAAAAAAATCTGAGTGTAGTAATCATTTTGTACTTCCAGTAAAGATCACCTGACAAGCGCTTTCAGATTAGATGACCTCCAGACATCTACTGTATACCCTCTGCCGTCATTTGACAAGTAATCAATGGGTCCTTGTGGGGACAAAAACAATCCCAGTAGACTATTATAATGTATACATACTTTCACTTGTTTAATAGCACGGCTTGTTCCAAGGTCCCTGCCAAAAAGGGGTGATGCCATCTGTTTTAAATGAGCACTGGCCAGGAAGGAAGCGTTTGACAGTGTTGTTTAAATCAATCAGATAGGTGATGGAAGGGATCTCATTATGGTTATGCTGATCCTGGGAATCAATCATGACCCAGCAGATGTTTCCAAAAAAAACTTTTAGTCTTCATTTTGGCCCCGCTGTCCTTATCAATCCGTCAGCTTTCCAACATCAGCTAAAAAATATGAATAATCACAAATTACTCTGCTTAAGTGTAGAGGTAAAGCAGCACCGAAGGCCTTTTGTGCTGGACAACTTGTTTATTTTCTGTTCTGATTTCTGAAACTGCATCAATGTTTCAAGTCAATGCCGCAACTTCTCCTTTGTCATTAAACAACATTTCAAATATGTTTTGTGAATCCTACACTTCATGTTTACTCGTACACTGTTTGAGCTGTCAAAAAATTTAATTAGTTGTATGGTGGCAAGACAAAGTTTAGTGCCCATGTTGCTGAGAACAGTATATGGCCATATGGTGTGTGTGTGTGTGTGTGTGTGTGTGTGTGCGTGTGTGTACGTACGAGCACCCATGCATATGGATATGTGTGTGCTCACAGCGACAAAGCCCCAGTGGCTGACTGTGTTTCTCAGTGGGAAACAACAACTTTATAATTCCTGTGCGGTTTGAAACCTGCAGCACAGTCTGTCCACATACTGGGGGAGAGCAAAATAACAGGAACACCTCACCGAATACAGTAATGCAATCCAAAGCCACAAATAATGGCCTTAAAAAATAAAGGCTAGAGAGCTGCATCAACGCCATTTCAACAAAAACAACAACAAAATAATCTGTATGTCCACATCTTTCCAACGTCAGAACTTGGGGGGCTCGTCCGACAATTCTTATATCTCTCTGAAACCGACAATCCAACAAGCACGCACACTTCACGCAGCGATTGGCCGGGTGAGAAATAAAACAGGATTTTAGTGTTTTTTAAATTCTTCACACATCTACTCACTTTTTGTGTGTGCAGTCAAGTGTAACACCATGAGTGCCTTTGAGGAGAGACTGTCCGAAACACCCAAGTTGATTCATCACTTCTCACCCCTCTCTATGATGGCAGGATTTTCTAGTGTGGCCAGTGGAACAGGTATGAATACTTTTGCATTTACACGCAGTCAAATGACGCGTTAGACCACTTTCCTTAAATACATTTGAACTGACATGTTTTTAGTTTTAATTAATTCAAATGCGATCTACATAGCCTATCCTTAAATACTTTGTAGAATTAATTTAGCGTCATGCCTCCACTGCTTCACTTGAGTGACATTTTATTTTGTGGATTTTAGAGATCTGTTATTGATATTTTTCTACTTGCACCTTTATTGATATTTTGTATTTGCATCCTTAATATTTGCCCAATAATTTCAATCGGGATAAATAAAGTTCTATCTTATCTTATCTTATCTTATCTTGTCTTTTCTTATCGTACAAGCTAAGGCACTGTAATGCAGTTGCAAGTAAGCAAACAGCCTTACCCCTATCCACAATCTTTCTTTCTATGATTTTGAATTCAAAATGCTTCCACACACATTACTTTCCAGATGGTTTGGTTTGGTCTCATGATTACCTGTTCATCACAGCTCGCTAGTTTTCTCCATTTTGCACTAGCAAACAGAACAACAATAGCCTAAGGTGCATACAATGAGTCTGACAGAATTTTGAATTTTATCAGATCATACCAGATGGAATATCAAATTTTTTCCCACCTTTGAATTTCGAATAACAAGTGACTGCTCTGTTGTGCGACGTAGTTTGTTGCAAGCATACTGAACCCTTAAAGCAATAGCTTGACATTTTGGGCAACAGCCAGCAACTGATTAGCTTAGCTTAGCATAAAGACCAGAAGCAGGGGAAAAAGCTACAGGAAGTCACAGCCAAGAAATAGTTTGGCGACCCCCCCCATAAAATCGCAACTTATCATATTTACACTTTGGCTTATTAATGTTAATTAGAGACCTTCAGAGTTGCTGGGAACGTGTTTTTTTTTCTGCTTCCCCCGTTTCTAGTTCTTATGCAGGGCTAAGCTAGTGGGCTGCTGGCTGTAGTGTCTTATTCAAGGGTCAGATACAGTATGTGAGCGGTCTATCCTCTCATCTAGCTCTCAGTAAGCAAGCGAATGAGTGTATTTCTAAAAATGTCAAAACTCCTGCACGATTCACACCTGTGACATTATTCCAAGGGTACTATACTTTACTGACATTCTATTGCCAGTTGTCTCTGTTATTTTGTCCACCCCTTGTGCATTCACACAAGCGTAGATTCAGCGTGATTCACATGAAACACAACGCTGCCAATGTAAAGTACTGAGTCCAAAATGCGTGACACAAGATTAAACCACCCTCCTCTTAGCCACCAAAACACACACACACACACACCAACAACAACAACGACAGAGTGCACAGCCATGCATGCGCTTACACACACACATACACACTTACACAAGGGCTTTGGATAAAAACTAATAAAAAGCCTGGCAGAAGAGGAATGTTTTGAGCCTACTCTTTAAATTGATAAGATTAGGGGCACATCTCAGGTCATCTGGCAGGCTGTTCCACGGTTTCGGGGCAGAGTGACTAAAAGCAGCTTCACCAGATTTTGATTCCATTCTTGGAACAACAAAAATTCCCCCACCAGATGATCGGAGAGGTCTGCGGCTGATAAACAGTGAGCAAGTGAGAAATGTATTGTGGAGCCAGGTCTTTCGGTGCTTTATAAACCAGAAGTGGAATCTTAAAGTAAATTCAGGAGGCTTAAAGGGAGCCAATGTAAAGGTCTAAGCACAGGGGTGATGTGCTCAGCGATTTATGTTTTAGTCTGTGCAGCAGCCCCGCAGCCTACTGGGGGAGACCAGAGAGGAGGGCATTTCAATAATCTAATACTCTGGAGTAAGACGAAATAAAATGAACATATTGAGCAGCAGAAAGTTTTTGGGCTTCCCATGCCATCATTGAAGTCAGTCTGCGTTTTCACTGCACTAACACTATTGTTCTGACATTATACACCAGGGGGGTGGGGCTTTCATTTTCAGAGCCGTCAACAATTCCTTGGGATTAGACTCGAGGATGTCATCTTGCGATACACTAACCGTATCAGACTGTAGCATCCTCAGGAGAAAGGTAAACTTCACTGGCTAGAATATGTGATCTACAAGCCCGATGACTTACTATGACAGGTGTTCTGTGGTCAATTCTTCGCTGCTACACTCTCAGAAAAATACTTCAAAAGTTCTTCTCACACTCCATTGACTCAACAACCTTTGATTGAAGTTGAAGGGTGAAAGACCACTCCTCTCTTTCGGGGGCCTTGAGGTATTTTTCAGCCCTGCGAGAGAGACGGAGCACTAAAGAAGATGGATTTATGAGGTGCTGTAGCTGCATTTAAGTTATAGCCAAAGGAAGCAGTGTGAAGCGGTATGTTTGGATGTACCTGTAGTCTTTTCAGCTACAGGAATTTTGTACCAAACCTTTATAGCCTGCCTTTATTCCCATTATTGCTGTCAATTCACAATCTGTATGAACATGAAAATTGTTTAAAGCTGCACTAATCAATATTTTTATATCAACGATGGATTAAATTATTACGTGTGATGTGAAAAGTTTAGCTCAAAGTGATAAACCCACAGAGAATTATCACCTAATGCAGCAGTTCCCCTCACCTCCACGGGGTGCTTTAACCTTTACTGTTTCGGTTCAGTTTCAGTGCTCTCATCAACCTCATTTCCATCCGCAGCAGGCAGCTGTTTTGAGTGAAAAAGCTGGGATTAACACACTGTTAGCTACCCGCCCAGCACCAAACTGAAGACAATGACTAGCTGGTGAACACAGTGGAGCATTTAGCAACTAAAGAACCAGATATGACAGCTTAAATGAGACTACTGGTGTGCAGGGTGCCAGAAACACAATTCTAAATAAATGTCAGTGAAGTGTCTGCTGGATGTGTAAATAGGCAACTGTTAGCTAACATGTTCACCACGATAACTTTATAAGGCAATATATGTTTACAGGTGGTTGCACTGCCCCCTAATACTGCAGGTTTAAATATTACTCTTTTTTTGTTCCTCAGCAATTTGGGACACAGCGTTTTTCTTTGCTTTCTTTACATACATTTCTAAAAAATGTGTCCTAGCAGGAAGCAGTGTCATTAGGATGTCTAATAAAACCTTTGAGGAGCAGAAGAAAAGTGCTGAAGTCATCATAAGGGCATCAAAGGTAAGCAAGTCCTCAGGGAACAGTCTTCTAGTTGCTTAAGTGACACAAGGAGACATGTCTCTGTGGTATCTAATGCACCACCCGTCACTGCTTAGCCGTTCCAGCCCTTCTGTCCGGTCATGTTACACCCTCCTCATCAGTGTATTATGTGGTTCATCCAAGGCCAACACGTGCTGAGGTGTAGACACCAACAAAATATGGCTGACAATGTCTTCATCCATTACAGTTTTTGGAAAAGGAATTCCTCTCTGCAGTCAGAGAAATATGTGGTACGCTTATATGGCTTCAGCAATGACCAATGAATTGGCCTAATAGTCCCCGGCGGTGGGGGTGAGGGGGCGTGCAGCCAACAGTGAGCTGCCAATTAACAGCTGCAGTTAAGTAATTTTGACAAAGCAAATCCTGAAATCCAACAGCACAACAAAAATAGTGATACAGATTCAATATTTTTAACAAGAAGCACTGAAACAATTATAGAAAAACCTCTTAAATTAAATGCACTTTCATGCCTTTCATTTGCTTGTAATTTAAAGCACGTGCCATCCATCCCATTTAACAGCTTAACGCCTGAGGATGAAGTAAAACTCACTGTTCATGGCCACTGTGGCATGATGAGCTGATAAACTTATGACAATCTACATCTGTTATTGAGAAATAATGAATCTTCTCCGAAGTTGTTGTCCACAGAGCCCTGTTAGGAACGGGGTTCTGTTTTAACTCAACTGGATAAACCTCCCCTGAACTCCAGGTCCACATGACCTCTGAACGTAAAACATGACCTTACCAGGCCACAGAGAAAGCCTCTAATTGAACTTGGGAGTGCACTGGCTTAATTTATGACAGGCCTAACAAAAAATCCCATCTCAAGATGATACCAGGAGGTTTCACTTGACCACTCTGGACTCAGAGGACGAAGAACTTTTTGTGTAATATAGGACTGACTTTAATTGGACTTTTATTTAACATGTCATGTCAACTATGTAAAAAGACTACAGAGCCTTGTTGTAATAATGTTTTGACGTAAGCACAATAGATCCTGAATTTAAAGTAGCCGAACAGATTACATAAATCCGCTAATCTACAGTAGCCTAACGGTGGCATGTTTGGTTTTGTTCAAGAGCTAATAAAATTTGAAACATGAATATGCATGTATTTAGTTAGTTAATGATAAGACAAAGAAAGCTGTCTGACACACAGACACAGACGGCCCCTTCACCCCTCCTCCTTGCATTCCTTCAGCGGAGTAGATACTTGGGGAACAATTCTATTTTCTGTCATTAATTCATTCTATTTCATTTGCTACACTATATATATATATATATATATATATATATATCATATCCATGTGCTGGAGTAAGTTTATGTGTCATTTACTATCATAAGTGAACTCTGTGTGTGTGTGTGTGTGTGTGTGTGTGTGTGTGTGTGTGTGTGTGTGTGTATTACTCATGTTGTGGGGGCAAAAATCTGTTTACTCAGTCACACTGTGGGGACTCGCCTTCCTTTTGGGGACAAAATACAGGTCCCCATAATGTAAATCATAAAATTTTAGGGTGAAGACTTGGTTTAAGGTTAGGGTATGGTTAGTGTGTGTGTGTGTCTGCCTCCTATCACCTCTCTCAGAAAGAGAAGAAGAGCTGGATTGTGCATTGATTTAAATCAAGAGACACTGATGTGTATTAAAAGTACTATATTATGTATATAATATATATAGCTAGACCTATATGACATATGTGTATGTATCAAATGGTGTACAGATTAATGTTTAAACTGAGTTAATGCTGTCTAACAGTTATTACTGCTTATTAATAGAAGTGTTCGATATCATTCAACAGCTGAAGCAATCAAACTTTTATCTATGGAAGCATTAAATATGTCATCATTTTCAGTCTTTAGAAACTAAATTAGGAACAAAAGAAATAACTGGAATTAGAATTGGAACGCCTCCTTCTCATCAGACAACCATAAAACAAGGAGAAGTTTCTTTGTCATGGCTCTTCCTCTTCTCCGATGCCTCCCGTCTGTTGATCTTCGCTGATCCAGACTCCTGAAATCCTGGCCTCGTCCCAGGGGCGGTTCACCGGCCTGTTCCCTGGAGACCAGCTGGGCCCAAGAGCTGCACTGCACGTGCTCCAGGCCACTTCTAGGCCCAAATCTTGAAGAAGAAATCCTCTGAGAGGAACCTGCTTCAGTCTGACAGCTGAACACCTGAGTTCTTGACATGACAAAAGTCACGACAGACAAAAAGCCGTGATGAAATTAAACCGCCACCGCATCCAAAGTGGTGGTGTGTGAAGATGTTAATAGACCTTGCCGCCTGCTGAGAGTGAGACAAACGACCGTGCTTAGGTCGCAACGTGGGATGTAGAGTGCCACTAAAGATGCTCGATGGAGATGCCTTCACTGAGGGCGAAATGCCTTCGTCTCTGCTGGTCCACATGCCAAGAGCCGGCCTTCTTCCTCCTCCCTCTCCTCCAAAACATCGTCTTCCATGGCTATAGGTGAAACTCTACTTTTCCTGTGTTAGTGGGGGTAGATGCAGCAAGATTACTAAAAGTAATTTAGTACTAGATGAGAATAGGATTCCCCTTTTAATTATTATATCAAAATCAGAATCAGAATCTGATTATCGCCAAGTAAGTTTACACATACAGGGAATTCCCTGGCATGTTTGCACATAGGCCTGACAATAAAATCCAGTCAGTAGGAAATAGATATACAGTATATGAATAAAGGAAGTATTTCACTGGTGCTTCCAAATTCTCTCTCAGCTGTTGAACGATGCATAAAGGTGATTTTCACAGGTCAATCTTAAACTTTATCCATTTAGCGATCTCCTGTGTTTCCAGAATTTAATATGCTTAGAATAGGCTGATAATAGTCTACCAAAACTTAATATATTTATAATAATTAGAATATACTATGAACTATTAATTCTCTGCGTCATCTGGTATAAAATGGCCCTCATTCATTCATTAATTGTTCATCGTTGTATTCTGTGTACTTACTTGTGGTTGTTTTTATCCATGGTTGCATTTATTCATTTGTATGTCTAGTATTTGTTAGTTCTGTGTATAGTTTAGTAGTTTAATAAATATTTCATTTATAAAGAACTTGATCACGTGGTTTTGTGTGTATGAAGTATGACCGTCACCGTACACGAGTCAAGAACTCCGTAGCATCCTTTGGATCGAGACTGAATTAATTAATTGGCTATCTTTTTCCCTTAGTCAAGGGTGGTGCCCCAAGGTTGAATTTAATTAAGTTTAATTCTGCTGTTTAATGTCAATATTGATTATCTCTGATAGCCGAAGCTGAGACTTCAAGTTTATACAAATTATGAATGATCATAATTGTCATATTTTAATATCTGATAAACCATATACATGCTACACCACCCATGCACACTGCAGAAACATACAAGATTTCTTCTCTGTATGGCAGTGGTATGATGACCGTAATGACAAATATGGCATTTGTGAGTTGACACTGATACCCCCCAGATCATCGACATTCACTCCAGTGTTTACTTTGTTTGTTGTTAATATATTCCAAGTTGTTCTCAGCATTTAATCTCCATTTACCCCCTCTCTATGTCCGCTCTTCGCCTGACTGTCCTGGAAGATGGTTCCCTCTCTGTCAGACACTTTCTGCACTTTCTTCCATGTTTGTTTCCTAATGAGTTATTTTTTTATGATTTAATATTAGCTGGTTTGTAGTCTTCATTTATTAAGTCAAAATACTGGCATTGTGAAGACCTTTGAGGATGTGATTGAGGGCTATACTTAAACTTGACTTGATTTGACTTGACATGCTGCAAACTAAACTGATGATTTATTTATGATTTGGACCAGATTCAACTGTGGTGACTATAATGTTGGCCACTTGGTCCTTCTGCATCCTCTCTCCCCTTTTGCTGTTTTGTTTGCCCCAGCAGGTGACAGGAGACACAGGTCTGAAGCTGAACATGGTTGGTCAACAACAGGTAAACATTTTGAGACAGAAAAACAATCTGTCTGGTGTCCTCACAGAGGTGTTTTGGAAACCTACCACACTAATAGAGTCTTTAATTCCTCTGATCTGGTACTGAGCTTTCTGTGGCCCTCACCTAAAACGATGCAGCATTACACCTTAAAGAAGGCTGGTGTTGTTCTATATTTGAATTATTGTAGACAAATCCTGTGAAAAGACCAAAATAGCAACAGGTCTCTCAGTACTTTCCCATCCATTAAATCCTACATTTTCCCCAAAAATCTGGGCACTGTAGTTTTTGGTAAACATTACTCAAACAGGAGGAAGTAGTGCATTTGCTGGGAACTATTTTCAGCTGTGGATGAATACACATTTGGTGTGTAGGACAGTGTATGTAGGACTGACAGTAAACAATCTAAATAGATAAACAAACTAAATAAACTAAACCCAGCGCAACAACTCACTGATATGTTTGTAATAGTTTTTTGGACAAAAATGGAGGTTACAGCTACATGAATCAGGCTTTGACTACGCAGACAATTCTTGTTAGCAGGATTCAGTGTTGCTTTTGATCTTTTGGGGATTTGTTGACCTGGACTTATCCTTTAAAGACGTAATTAAACTGAAGACTATTTACCTGCTGCATCACATTATCTTTCATTTAAAAATGAAGCACTGGTGTTTTACTCCAGAGTTCGTCTGACAGCTGCTTCACTGTAACAAATCATTTGTGTTGACACGTTTAAAAACAGCACCACTGACACACATCAAACAAATTACTGCGAGTCAGCTAGCCATTTGGCTGCTAAGTTAATTAGACAATTACAAATATTTACTTCTTAGGATTTTTTTTTNNTTTTTTTTAATTTAGGCATATGTGGAGCAGCGATCCCCACTGACGAGCACATTCATCTTAGTTCTTCTCTATTTGCAGAAACCACAGACTAAGAGATAAACAGCATTTTGAAAAAAGGGATTTATCTGTGGCGGTTGTGGGTGGACAGCTGATATAAGGATTATCAGCATGATGTGTTGTGACAGTCAAATGAGTAAAAAGTGGTGGAATTGTGTTAGCAGTTAGCAAAGGGGTAAAAAAATAATTAATCACAAATTCAAAGCACTACCATGCCAAATGCGATAGCGTGATAAACTGAAATGAAGCAAATATAATGAAGCCAAAATAACTACAGCTTTAGATAATGAATAATTTGTAGAATTGTAGGATTATAAGTGTGGTGCTTTCACAATAGAAAAAAGACTGTACCCTTGCCTCTGACTTTGGCCGAATTTACCGACAGCAGTCTTACTTTTCTTGGACAGAATGAGTGAGGCAGAGGTGATTCAAATTCCTGTCATTGTCAAATGACCTGTGTGACATGATGTAATGGCCGGTGGTTGTTATGTAACATTAGTCCAGACATCACATAATACTGTGCCAAGAAGCAGCTTACATGTACTTGTACAGTATCACAGTTATTGCATAGGAAGGTGCGCAGGCGGCGATATCTTCCACCACACTGGGATGTTATTCCTCCTTCCTCTCCGGCAATTTATTTTTATTCTCCCATGCTCAACGATCATTTTGTTGTGGCTGACAAACAGTGCAGCACTGAGCACTGCGAGAGGCTTTGCCTACTCATTAAATTTCAAGACGCCAGCCACATATAAAGCGAAGAGTTCCTTATTGTGTGTGTGTGTGTGTGTGTGTGTGTGTGTGTGTGTGCTGGTGAAAGTATGTGTGCATGTGTGCGGTGCATTAATGGTTTTCACATCAAGTAGAAACTATGCAGTGTAAAGAAAACGAAAATCTGTGTGATATAATGTTGATACAGAGCTGTATATTTAAAAGATTACAAATACTTGTGTGTAAAAAAAGTGTTAATCTGTGATATTCTATGTAAGTAAATAACCCAGCGGATGATGCAACTAATGTCACTCTTAATGGCAAAATAACAATGAATACTTAATGGAGTAACTATTTATTCAAGCAAACAGAGAATAGAAAACAGCACACTTAAAACATGACATGATAAATCAGAGATGCACTGTATGATTTATGCTGGCCAGGGAAGAGCATTTGAAATAGCTTGTTAAGTGAATCATACAGTAAGATACTAACAGGATTGCATAAATGCACATTACCAGCAGTCAGATTGTGTTTCGCCATGACACGCATGCATGAGAACAGGCACACCTCTTCAATAAAGCTAAATTTTGCTAAATTGTCCATGCATTATAATGACTTCAACATCTCAATAAGACCTCAGACTTTGCGATATTTGCATCGCAGGGATGGGAATCATGTAGAAACAGAGTTTTCTTTAAGACAGAAGTAGGCACTCTTGGTTTACAAGACCAGGTGAAAGACAAAAAAGCTGGTGATTCTTCAGGAATATATGTACGCATATATACAAGAGGCATATAGATTCTAAAGCTGTAGAGTTACCTGATAACTTCTCTCTGTACGAGTAAATTCTCTTGTGAGAATGATCTGTTCCATATTAATGGGAGTCGTTTCTTGCCTGAGCCACTTCCTGCCAGCTGCCAGTCTCTTTAGCAATTAATTTGATTCCATTCATGTTGAAGAAGTGTTTGGGCAGGAGACTGGAGACACAACAGTAGGGAGAGGCAGCGTCTTCCAACAACAGGGCCTTTGAAGTTGCCGGTGCCTTTTAAAATAATTATGAAAAGAAAGGAATGAAAACATGAAGAACATGTCGCTACATCTCGGAGACAATGTGGGGTGAACCTGATACACACATTTACTGGTGGGTGATCTGTCTCCCTTTAATGATTTTTAATGATATTTCAATCAAACCAAATCTCATTGGATACATATCTTTCAATGTTCTGATGCCCTTTGAGACAAATGACAGTTCTTTCTTTATCGCTCAATACACTGCTTTAAAAGACTCGTACAACTAGTACCTTCGGATCTTGACTCAGAAACTTTCCACTGTTATTATTCAAGTAAAACAAAAGTAAGATCACTGAAAAGCACCTGCTGTGATGATAGCGCTGGGAGTTGGAGAAAGTTTGTAGTTATTAATATAGAGCACAGTGTGTATATACAGTATCTAAATGTGTATCAGACAGTAATCACCTTATTCACATGCACACTAGATCCTGGTCACCATGAATAACAAACTTAAAGATATAATCTCGAAGATTTTCATTTAAATAAACGTCTGTTAAGTCACTATCTATCGCCGAATGATGCAACACAATGGTGATTGAGCCTATGGTCCACTGATGAAAGCCCTTGCATTTGCAGTATTACTGTACAACCCGGGTGTCAGCAGGGACTTTCCCTGAAAAATCACAAGCAGTGCAAAGTTAGGCTTTTAACAAGGCTTTTAACACAGCAGACTCGCTCTTCAACTCACCTGTGTGTGAAGCGGTGTATTGTTCTTTGTCTCTGCTAGCGTTGTGAGTAAACGGTTATTACGGCCGAACAAACAAAGAAAAGATCAGTGACTACAGATGATGAAACTTGAAACTGAAACTGAAGTGAGTTCCAAAAACAGTCATTGCAGCAAAGTGAGATGTTAAACCAGGGGTCAGCAAAAACAAGATTTTCAGTGTTAAAAGTGCCCTGTGGAGTTTCACGTTATTCCACTGATCAACAGTTGGCAGCAGCGGTAATGCGCCAGGAAACATAGAAATGCACCAACAAAGGCAGTGAAGAAGAAGACTGCTAGCACGTGAGCATGGATGTAATTAATGATCCATTTAAAATATTTTTAAAAACCGGCTTTGCAAATGTTTTATGAGAACGGAAATGCATTCAACAAATTTGTTTACAAAAAAAAAACTCCACAGTGCACTTTTAAGTAAGTCTTTAAGTCAGTATGCTTATTGTGACCTCAAAACTATTCTTCTAATAATTTGATCCCTTCAAAATTAGTCAGTAATTTGTTAATGTCCTGCACCTTCTGGTTTATTTGTTTTTCAAATATCACTGTATAAGATATAAAACAAACACAGAAGACAAGACAGTTTAATCCCTGAATAAATATATTGTGCAAGAAACATGCACTTAGTAAATCTGAAAGAAATTTGACTAATGCACTAAAGCATGTTCCTGCTAATCAAGAGGTTGAGCAGAAATGTCAATTATGCCCATACACTGGTTATAATGGCCTCACTCTAATATAGATAATTAGGTAAAGTTGTTTACAGTTTTAGTAATCAGTGTATTGCCTCACATTAAAAGTGTACATGTAAACATAATCACAGAGATTAAAACTTGAATGTTGTCTGGCAGTGTTACTGCAGATAAATCTAATAATATAAAATAAATAGATTTAATTGACAGATTTTTAAATATTCCATGCTCTTTACATCTGAAATATTCATCTGTAACTTCTGTATCGGGTCCAACATTTTCCTTGTTCATAAGTAGGTCCCTTTCTGATTATTATAATTACTACGTGTTTAAGCTTACCATGTAAATGTAGATTAGGCATAATAACACACAAGTGAGCATTAATTAAAATATTGTTACATAACCTAACATTTGATGTAATTATGTTTTAATATATTCAATTATTTGAGATGGATAATTTTTCACACAAAAAAAAAAAAGAATCAATGGCTTGAGAAAACAGTTTCTCAAAGTGACCGAAAACATCCTATTCTGCAAAATTAAGGTAAAGCAAACAAATAATAAAATCCTGAAAGCTGCTCTAAGGAGGAATCAAGGGAAGCTAATTGAGAAAAGCAATTTATTTAGCCGATTTAAAGTTTCATAGTGAATTTAATTACCACTCAGTGAATAATTTCCTCAAGTTTTTCTCATTTCACACAACCAGGGCCATAATTCTCAAAGTTAAACACAGCGTCATAGGTTTTTTTCCCTATCCCTAACAAAGCTCATTATCCACTGCATTCTCCTCCTCCTCCTCCTCCCTCTCTTCTCCTCCGTCCTCTGGCTTACTTTACTTTTCTGCTCCACAGCTCATCTTGTTCACTGCAGCCAATTTAAAAGCAGCTTAATCCTGGAGAGAATATACTGTTGCTGCTTCCAGTTGCACTCCTGTGATTGATGTCTGGCAAGATCTAATCTAATGCGTGATGTTTGTGTGATTGACACCACACAGGTGTGTTCCCACAAATGCCAGTGGATGCAGAAAGCACAAAGGGGGTTTACTTTGTGCTCACCAGAGAACTCGGAGATTAGGACCATATGTCAGGGCTGCGAAACTAGCAAGTGCTTCCTGATTGCTCTTGAAATCAGCTTGCAAATCAGGGCTTCTCTGGTTGTCTTCTTCTCTCTGTCTATTTTTGCTGTCTTCTTTTATCACAATATTTACAACAGGGCAGGGTCAGAGTGCGCGCAGGTAGTCAGATGTGTCGCTGGACAGGCAGGCAGCCCATCCGGCCTTATTACAGTCCTGTGACAGCCACAGACACCAGACTTTTTTCCTTTTTTTGTCAGAGCACTTGAATTATTGATTGCTGTCTGGATGTAAAGAGAATTTAAACAAATGTAACAAAAAATGCTTCTAAAAGACATTACCTACCCAAGCTTTAAGTGGTACAGCCTCAGGGTATTATTTTATAAGCAAAGTTAACCTACTGGGATTTGAAACACAGATGCATACAACAAAAAACCACATGAAAGTAAACCACAAGATGCAGGTTCCTGTAAGCAGCATATTAAATGCATGTCTTACACACATCTGTTGTTTTTCTGCTTGATCTTCAAACAATACAGTACCCAACAGCTAATTACCATATATATATATATATATATATGTGTGTGTGTGTGTGTGTATATGTATGTATATTTTACTGTATATCCGTTGGCTGTGTCTGCATGGGTGCCCTGGTTTCCTCCCAAAAGCTTGCAGGTAAGGTTAATTGCTGGCTTGCCCGTCAGTATGAATGTGAGCCTGTCTCCATGTGTCAGCCCTGTGATTGACTGGCGGCCTGTCCAGGGTCAGCCCCCCCACGGTAAGCGGGTATAGCTAATGGATGGTTTTTAAGAATAGATGTAGAGTTCTGCAATATAATAACCACGTAGCATTCAAAAATAAATAAGTAAAAATTAAATGTAAAAACATGTCTTGACATAAAAAAGGGAGAAATCTGACTCAGACCCTGCTTTCCTCACTTCGCCTTCACTTTTATCTGTCCGACACCACAAGCAAGTTCTCCATCTGTTTCTCATGCACAAAGTGCAGCAGCCATCCTAGGCAGCATAAACAGACTTCTCTGGGCTTCCTCCTCATCATACATGCAACCACTTTATCTTTTTGTCCTTAATATACTCTCCCTGCAGGCCAGCTCAAATAAGCCAAATCAAAAATTCCTGAAGAAACATTCTGCCCCCTCTACCCCTGTCAGTGGGACATATCGTGGGACTTTGAGTGCCAGATAAACACTGTTCAGAAAACAGCAACCAACACCAAGTGCACATCTTGTTGTTAACCAGTTGTTTGTGCTAGACTCTCTGCCCTCAGGTCTGTTGGTCAGGGCACTCTTCTCATCAGCATCTCCTTGTTCCAGGCCCCCTTTTAGAGATGTACCTGGTTGAAGGCCCGTTCGACCTCACCGCATACTTGGACAAGGTATTCGTGACAGGTTGACGGTCATTACAACCAAAACTATCCATCATCTGCCTCTCAGGGTGAAGTCCTCCAAGCTGACACCCCAGTTTGTGGGTCCCGTCTGCATCACTAAGTGGGTCAACCCCTTTGCGGCGCAACACGTTTAAAGTCATGCTTGTCAGGGCGAGTTTTTTGTCTTCTGACTTTAGACTCCCATCCCTTCCCCGGTCCAGCTCGTCAACATGGTCAAACTGCTCATGGGTGTTCACCTTCAAGGGAGGGGCCCTCAGAGTTTGAGTCCTGAGGAGAGGCCCTTGGTTGTGGCCCGAGAGTGCTGCCTCGACTTGATCAAAGGGTAATAAACAATATGTAATACCAATTTAAATATAGATTACTAATAAGTATGAATACAATTAGATTGTGGATTCAGTTTTGTTATAGCTAATCTGTAATCTATTGATTTTCTCTCATTGTGGTTTTGCTTCAAACTTGTCTCAATTAGTGGTGTCTTCTGTATGCATGGCGATCACAGAAAACCCCTTATTACACAACTACAACTTGCATGTGTTTAACTGGTGCATAACTACTTACCCGTTATTTCCTATTTATTTTAAATGAGGATGTGTGTAACTGCTATGGCAAGAGAGAATACCTCTGTACTGTGCCTGAGCGAGAACACAACAGGGAGAGACTGCAGTGAAAACACATGGCTGCACTGATAACAGCCCAAAGGTGTTGGTAGGGTTCACAATAGCAGCCCTGAGAGGTTTTTACTGGACTATCTGCACACAGAAGTTAAAACGTAGTTTTCTGAGACTCTTTTTTTCTGTCCACATTGGCTCCGTTCTGATGCTTTCTTCCCCTATTTGTACTGTAAACATCCTTTTCTTGTTTGCCTCTTGAAATTGCTTTTATAACTCGAAAATAAAATGTGGCTTTGCAAATGGACAAACCTTTTCCAGACCCTGCCCCCCCACCCCC
>NTHP01000102.1:1285713-1312128 GCA_003416845.1 Oplegnathus fasciatus
CCCACCCCCCCGAAAAACTTGGTCATACTTGGGCAAACATAATCTAAAGTTTGACTTCTGTACTGAACTCCCCAACAGATGTGTTCTTTAACAAGTTATAGATGGAACATTTAAAGCTACAATATGCATTCTTCTATTGTAAGGTTCTTCCCTCCTATCCCCTAAAGCAGGTGAGGCATCCCTACATTGTCACTCATCTTGATAAGTTGCCTCGAAACAGCATCTAGCCCGGGGCTGAGGTAACCAGCATCTGTAAAGACCACAACAGATGTTAAAGAAAGGCAAGGAACACGTGGAGTACTGAATTTTTTATTCCAGTATGTCCTCTTTTTCTTTTTTGTTGGGCTTTGTCTGCATCTTTCAGTCTTGCAGATAATTTTCTCGCTATTTAACGGCAAATATGTGTTTATTGTAGCTTTCAAATGGCATTCGAGCACAATCAGAGCACTTTAAACATTGACTACTTTAAAACGGCTGAGGCTCATAAAAAGTAATGAGTGTTTGATTTGAACGTACTCCAACATCCTCGACAATGACATTATAGTACATCTTTTATTACGCAACAAAATGTGTCACCATTGTCTGCATGCTTTTTTTTTTAATTTTAGCCAGGAGGTATATGTGAATTAACCTAACATAATGGGATCTCAGGGCAAAGTTCACAGCCTGCTTAAGTTTGGCTTGACTTGGACAGTAACTATTTTTGACATCTATGGTCTCTACTGCAGTATTATCAATGTAAATCCTGTTAAGTGAATGTGCATACAGAGCCCCAAATGATGATTTAATCCTACAGTAAGTGTTCCTGGATGATGCTGTGAGTCCCAGTGTGAATGTTAAATTAAGTCTCAATGCTATCTTAAATCAGGCTCCATGCCAAGCATGTAGTGGCTGGATAGTTTTTTTTCTCCACACACTCACCAGAAACTGTGTATTTGGGCAGATGCTGCGAGTGTGTGCATGAATAATACACAGCATTTCTAATGACTCCTGTGCTCTTGGCTGGAGCGCTGTTTGTGCTGCAGTGGGCGGTCTTGTGTCAACCAGTCTGACATAAGAATCATACTGAATTCTCATCTGTGCTGTAAAAGCTTTGCAACAATGTCTGACTGCAAGAACGAAAAATCAGAGCCTGCAGGATTAAAGTATTCACACTTGTAGAATAACACCGTCGCTACCTCAGACTGCCTTGGTGAAATTTTAAAAAATATCGCCGAATGAATATGAACTTTGTCTTAAACCTGCAATAACTTTTTTATTTATTTATTTTTTATTTATGTTTTAAAATAGATTTTTCGACTACTTGGGGGCAGTGGAAACAAGTTGTGAACACAACATTGACATATTATCACCTTTTAAATTGAACTTGTTAGCAAAGAGTTGCTTATTTATATATCCAGCAGTTACAGAACAACATTATCATTCATTTGGGGACGTGTTTTTGTCCACCTGATGACTGTAAGTCCAATATTCACTCTCTTTTAGCTCTGGTTTTGGTCTCTACCAACTCCTGAGGGACATATCGCTGCTAAATGCTCCACTATGTTCACCGGCCAGTTGCTTATATTGTCTGTCTGCTGTTTGGTGCTGAGCAGGTAGTGTACAGTGTACAGTTTTTAGAGCTTTTTTACTGGAAACAGCTGCCTGCTGTGGCTGAAACTACGCTATAAGAGCAGTGAGAGTGAACCAAAACAGAAAAGTTGTGAACCGGACATCTAAACAATGAGCCGAAAGTCATTATAAAGGAGGAGAGCTGCACATTCAGGTGATAATTCTCAGTAGGTTCATCACTACGAGTGACCCTTTTCACATCGTCACATTGTTGTCATTTGATGCATTGTTATTATCAAAATATCAATGATGGCTGCTTTAAAAAATCTGCCGTCCACAAATGTAATCACCTCCCAGAATTTGTTAAAATTAAGTAAGTAAGTAACTTTATTTATATAGCACCTTTCAAGAGCAGAGACGTCACAAAGTGCTTCACAAAATGAAATAAGGCAACATATGATACATACAGACATAAAACACCATAAAATAGCACAAATAAAAATAAAAGCAAAATTACACNNAAGGCAAGTCTAAACAAATGGGTCTTGAGCTGCTTTTTAAAGGTGTACACAGTGCCATCAGACTGGTGGCATTGTAGGGCAGCAGCAGATCTCTAATGTCAGCAGGTGCCTGACCATGCATGGCTCTGAATGTGATCACGAGAACCTTGAATTGAATTCTGAATTTGATGGCCCACAAACATTTATATTCTAAATGTGAGCCCACGGCAGCCTTCCATTTCGTGAAGAATGGCATCCAGATTATTTCAAATAAAAGTGACATAGCATCCAATGCGCTTTAAGTATGAAGCACTCTGTTGTTTTGTTTAGTGAGTTTTACTTTAGGCCCAAAAAAATCTTTTGAAAGCAGAAACATCAGATCAGGCATAATGTCAGTGTTCTAATGGCATTTTGAAGGCGGCATTTGTAGCCAAGAATATTAACATCGATGAGAGCAGTGGGGAATGCTGCAACATTAACATTCATATCTTTCAGTATCTGGCTTTTGACATTGATGAGCTTTCACAAAAAAAAAAACCAACAACCAAAAAAACAAGCATCATATTGTAGTGGTTTGTGTTTCATTTCCTTATTATGCAGTTTTTTATTGCTTCTCTCAAAGCAACTGAGACTGTGCTTTTGCTGCTTTGAGACAAGCAAATCCCACCAGGGCTGAGACAACTGATCGGAAAAATCCTGTTTTTGTGTTTTTACGGGATACAGCTGCTGTCCAACATCTACTACGGTATCAAAATACAATATCTATAGTCGCAGAAAGAAATATGGCTCTCGTAAATTGGTGCGACAGAACAACACGGCATTGGCAAGGACGGTGGCACTGTTTTTGCATGTGTTGGCAGATTTAAATCCTACTCCCAATGATTGCTGCATTTTATGAATGAATGCCAAGAGGACTAATGTCTCGTGCTGATTTATTCTACATGGTTTAAATGAAGGTGAGATGAGCTGTGTGTAAGACTCAGGTGTTCCTGATTGAATGTTATGGTGAGAGAAGCAGCTTTTGCCCATTTCTTCATCTCCCCCACTGTAAATGAGTAGTGCATTGCCTCATTATAACTTACTCTGGAATTTTTATGATTTCTTGAGGTCGGTCGCCAATTACATTATCTACAGCTCTCTGAATTCGCGTGGAGGGAGATGACTTTTTCCAAAATGCCTGGAGATCTGTGTGAAGAGTATTTAACAGCTGTGGTCCATCATGCACACCGTGCTCATACCTATATGGTAAATTTAGAGTAGCGGGTTCGCCGGGAGAATTGGACCAAATGATCCCCACAACACGTAGACAAGGGGAGAACACACAGACTCCACACAGAACAGCTGCAGTCTGACAGCAGATTCAAACCCTGGACCTCCACTCTTGCCAGTGGTGGAAGTATCCTTCAAAGTACCAATACAACAATGCAAAACTACTCCATTACGAATCCTATTGAAAGCAACTCTATGGAACTTTTCATTTTGTTTTGATTTTGGCAGTCCCTGTGGACAAAGCCAGTAGTGTTTCACCTAACGTTTCGGTTACATGTTCCCTCTGCTTCACTCCCTGCTGCAAGGAGACTTCTTCGCCGTGAGGAGAGCGGGCGGCAGCTCTGGAGACAGACCTTCATTTAGCGACTGAAGCAACTTGAATTCAGCCAGAGCAAACCCTAGCGCCGTTTCATCTGATGTCATGGAAATATCCGACCCGGAGGCAGGCATTAAGAACAACTATTATAAACTAATAGAAATAGCCAATCTTCTCGCTGTTGGTCTTGTTTGCTTATGTAGGTCATACAGAGGCATTTGTTAAAAACTCCATAGAGTGCTTTTGAGTAAAAGTACAGAAGTATTATCAACAAAACTTACCTAAAGTATCAAAAGTAAATGTTCTCGAGCTGCAGAATCATGTCCCCTGTTGCAGCTGAGCTATGTAGAGCTAACTTTAACAGTTACTTTGGTCCAGTGGTTCACCAACTAGGGGTCAGGCCCCTTTAAAAGGTCACAAGATAAATCTGAGAGGTCATGAGATGATTAATGGGAGAGGAAAGAGGACAGAACAAAGTTCTACTACACAAAGCTGAATTCATGTCCTGGACTTTTCTCTAATATTTCCTTTTTTTAGTTATTTAAATGAAACCAAGTAAGAAGTTTAGAGGGGAAAAGTCTCCTTGGTGGAACTGCTAACAACTCAGACATCTGAAACGTGAAACGTGTAACATGTAAACAGTTTTTTTCCCACGTGTTGCTGTGTGGTTATGCAAACCTGACACAGAGCTTGGTCTGTCTAATTCATATTAGAAAATGTAATATTTTGATATTTGATATTGTTACAGAGCACAACTCAAATCAGATGTAACACAAATGTCAACACAAATGATGTTGAATGAATTATTACCAAATCATTAAGATACAGGGGTTGAGAAATTGGAATGAATAAACAAATGAATGAAGGTAGTGCAGCTCCTCCTTCATACAGTAGCTGGAAGTGTTTCACTGCTGACCTCTCCCAATTTGCTGCTTCTGCAGTGGATAAAGAAGAAATCTGAGACTAGCAACAGACACATTAGTCTTTATGATGGCATTGCATCATTTTCATGAGAAACATTAGGCCAGATACAGCTGGCTAACTGCATCACAATTGATTAGGGCGAGAGCCAACAATAACACGAGTTCAGATAGCTGTTCCTTATCTTGTTGTAGTGTTGGTATCAGTTCAATCACAGACTCAATCCTCAGTCACAAAGGTAACAGAATAAAAATGTTATTGCTTTTCATGGCGGTTTATTATTTATGGACTGTGCTGCTGCCACGACAGAGGCTGCTCTGGAAATGTAGAGTTCACCTGCTCTTGTTGTGCTCGAGTCAGTTGAATCTTTACTGTTTTACCACAGTCTGGATGGATGTTGGTCTACGCCTAACAAGTTTATCTAATGTGACAACAGTACATTGCTAGCTGACATTCTTGCCAGTAGCTGTTTATGTATTATTAAAACATTGACTACCTGTATCCGTCTTCCCTAAATAAAGCAACAGCTTAGGTCTGCAGTGATCGGGGAGAAGTGGCCCCACATTTTTAAAAATCCCACCACACCACTGGTACCATGCAGCTGTGTTTAGGCATCACTAAGTGACCACAAAAATAGAAACCCTTTTTAAATGCAATGCAATCCTATACAATACCCCAATAGTAAATGCCACCATTTGTGAAACATATAATTTTTTTATTGTTGACACTGTATCAGAGAGGTGTTGATTTAACTGTAGTTTGTGGTGTTATTGTATTGCAGAGCATTGTATTGTAAAATATCAGTACATATTCTTGCTCTGCCATGTATGTAAATAAGATGGACAAAATACTGTTTTATAAATCATTTTCTGTATAATGCAGTCCTGACTGACTGACTTTTGTTGGAGCAATTAATCTTGATTGATTAATTGATCTTGGATCAATCTAGAAAATGGGTGCAATAACTGTAACATTACAGCTGACATCAATAACCAAACAAAATAAAATGGAAATAAAAACAGTGTAGTTTCCACACTGGCCATCAGGCTAACAAGCTATGTATTAGCATATGTAAAGATTTTGTAGTTTGAAGTTAAAAATATGAATTGTTAATAATTATTTTCTGTTTTCTATTTATCTCCATACTGTCACCTATTTTTATGACTACTTCAAGATATTTGTAATATCATAGTTTAGTTTTATTTTAGATTTAGTCCATAAACAAGGACCAGAGGTCTTTGAGAGCTGTAATGGAAAGGTTATACCAGAGGGTGGCAGCAAAGCTAACTTAAGTGGGTACCATGAGGGGCAACTGCTCAAGTAGCCCCGCCCCTACTTCCACCTGCGGTGAGGGTTACCTACAATGGCGGGATGTTTCAAGTACATCTCGATAATAGTCAGATAATTTAGAGCCACTATGGGAAGTCCCTGAGGTAGCTAGCTAAAGGTTAGTGGCACCGTACGTTATAGCTGTTTCCTAGCTTGGTGAAAGCACCGCCAAAGCTCATGTCCACCCAGCACCCGCAGGTAAATAAAACCTCCAGTCAAAGTAATGGCCAGCTTAGACTCGCCACCAATCACACAGTAATTGTTTCACCTGTTGCTACAGGGCAATTTCTACAGAGGCAACCGGGGACACGGCGCAGGAGCCCGGCGAGGCAGCACCAGCATCTCCCGCTTGGACCTAGCAACGGGGAGCTAACCTAGCAACAGGGAGCTAACCTAGCAACAGGGAGCGAACGGTAGCAGGTGTTATTGATGGAAGTTGGGATTTATTGGACGGACCAGCAGCAAAGTCTCAACAACAGCACATATAATAAGTACGCTTCAGAACTGCAACTTCTGGCACCAGTCTTTTGTTTAAAATAGACTGTCCATGATGTAAAGTTGCACTAACTTCAGGAGAAAGAATAACTTAAGAAGGTAAGAGCTTTTTTTTGTTGTCATTCACTTGCAATTGCTATTGTTTGTTTGTATTTTTATGGAGCTTAATTTGGGTGTTGACTGTGCTTGACTTGCACGACTTGGGAGTGCCCGTTAAATGTTGTTAATAAGGTAATATGCTCTCGAAGGATTAGGGTGGTATCTCCTGCTGCTGCTGCTGCTGTTGCATGTAGCTGGTCTGAGAGCAAGTTGTCAGCTTGCACAGTTATTGTAAATCCAGTTTCTGTTGCATAGCTGTGTATGAGCTTTGTAAGTCTGAGTGTGCTTCTGTCTGAACTTAATGTGGAGACCTGTGTGCTGTGTCACATGTATTTGTGTGTGGCAGCTGCAGCAGTAGTAGAGTATTGCTCAGGATATACTGAATGAATGGCCTAATGTTTTGATCATTATGGTCTTTTTGTAGCAGCCTGTTGCCATTTTCCACCCTGGTAAAAATGAAAGTGATAATCAGGACTATGCTCAATTCCTTGTAATTATAATTTTCAACCATATTTTAGAAGTTAAAGCACATACTGTGTCTCAGAGGTGTGTGGAAGCCTTTTTATAGGCTCAGATTCTTTCCCAAAGGTTGTTTGTTTGCTTGAGGTGGCTCATTTATGTGTTACCAGATGAGCCAAATTTTTATTTCATAAGACTTAATTTCAGTATTTGCTCAGCCTCTCTGAAAGCTGAACAGTACCTGTTCTCATAGAAATATGAAGCTATTTTTTTTTTAATCAAATAATTGTCAGATGCAAATATTTACATGATAAATATAGATACAGAAATACATTTGCATAAATAAACTTGAATGTAGCTGAATCCCAGCTAACTTGATTGCATCTCAATTAAGTCATAGTGACTTGATCATTTGTTAATGGTGAGCGACAGGAGTTCATGATACATCCTGCATTAAGTCATGCATTAAATCATCATGAGCCATGCATTAGGTAAGCATTACTTAAGTATATGATTTGTACACTTATAATTAAGTGTTAACGCTTGCTATTATATGATTTTATTTGCATATTATCAGTTTAAATGAACCCATATTGACATTTTCTTTCAGTAGTGGTAGCTGGGTGAGGCTACAGGCTCTAAGGCCTTTGCTTAAAATAAAGATATTATTGTACTTTGTTCCCTCTGGCCTGGTGTGCAGCAAGAAGCCAAAACACTTAAACATTAGCTGTGGAGAACAACAGCTTTATTAGGTGTACTTGTACGTACTGATGCAGTGTTTTGTTCACCTTCATTAACTTACATGTGACGGACAGAATGATAATATCTCCGTATTATTATGCAATCCAACACCACAGTTAACAGCAGAATTACCATAGTGTTGAATCAACACCTCTCTGAGACTGCAAAAAAAACATACACTGAACATCACAAGGTTCACAAAGGTCGGATTTATTGCAGGTGTAGAGGTGCATCTGATAAACTGATAACTTAATGTATGTCTGTTATATTTACCCACAAAATGTACATTTCATCAGACAGGCAAACACACTGCTCTTTGTCAAAATGAGGCTTACTTGTAGTTACTCTGATACAAACTTAAACTGGAGTTGTCTCTGAAAGGTCAGCTGAGTACTTTCACTGACTGTCTTGTCTCCCTGCAACTAGCGAGATGATGGTGGAGGTGCACGGACTGTAAGGGATGGGCTTGTTTGATCCTGGATTTTTTTAATCTTAACGTCTTTTCACAATGTTGCCAAGCACCACGACTTCACAAGTTTATGGGCTCTGATGCAAACTTTCACTTGCTGCTAATTCACTTGCTGTGTTGTACTGCAAGTGAAGTTGGGCATCTAACTGTATATAACTTTACCTGCAGCTCTGAGCAGAGTGGAGATTGCTGGAGATTACTGGGCGCTTGGTCAAGATTAGAAAAAAAACACAGTACAAACACTGATGACAGTAATGAGCTCAACTCTGTGGTAGGTGCCATATTACCATTGTAATGTCTTAATATGGTAACTGCCAGGCATGGAGAGTGCATCCCTTTCTATCAGACAATTATCTGATACTATTTACTTGATCTAATAATAACATGTTCTTAAATGGCAATGGATAACAAAGGTACTTTGTTAGTGGGAGGGTGAGATCAAGCTTGTCCTGCACTGAGCACACATTGGTAAAGTAACATCTCACCCAGCGTTTAAGCTTCAATCATTCATGATTTGAGCTCACTTTTTGTATTGATCAGGTTTCCCTAAATTCACTATCATTTGCTGGTTGTGTCCAAAATGGCTTTCCTAAAGATCTTTTCTCCTTCACTGACAGACTTAATCCTCTTTCGACAATAAGTTTATTTCTGACCGTTTACTTAAAATTTCTGTTGCTAGGCACCCAGTTGTTACGTCTCCAGGTGTATTTTTCCTGAGAAAGACTTGTTTTCCCAGTCTGACAGCATGTGTCAAAGCCTGCACTTAATAGAGAGCTAGGATCCGCACCTATCCAGCAGCTGAGGGTTTAGAATAAAGGCAAGACCCAGGAACAACGTGTGGTTACTGTGTTGTAGTGGCCACAGTTGGAACTGCAACCCAGACACACTTAATGCCACACACATCTATTACAAAAGAAATGACTGTAAAACTAGGTGAGACATTTTCTGAGCATCACACACACATTTAAAAATGACTCTGAATGATCTCTGTTGAAACCATTAGGTCCAATATATGTATTTAAAAATGACCAGGAGCTGTAAGATGGATCGTATATATTGTTTGTAAAAAACAATAATAACATTTAAAAAAAGGAGCCAGCTGGTGTCTCAGTGAGCGATGCAAACAGAGCGTTCTGCAAGCATTATCCAGAACAACTTTATTAGCTTAATGCAAGTTGAGTTTTTCTTCCTTTTTCTGTCCTGCTAGTCATTACAAATTTGCTTAATTCAGCTTTAATGCCATTTGTTTAAGTAATTTTATGGCAGACAAATGTTTAAAAATGTGTTGCTACTTTCATTGAACAGTAAAATTACAACATTCTTAAGTTCATAGAGAATCACAGAGAGAATTGCTCTCCGCTTTTACACTTCTCACAAATTAGATACTAAGTATTGCTGAGCAAAATGTCACCATAAAGGGTATTTTTAATTTTGTTCCTTTTTATCTTTCATTTTAGTTTATATGCAAGCAGCAGAGCAAACAAAACAAAAAGTGGAGGAAAAAAAAAAGAAAGGAGAAGGAGTGCTCACCTGCAATGTGCACTGTTTTATTTATGAAGGCTCTGCCAGGCACGATGGAGACAAATTACCTTTTAACAATGTGAAATAGAATTTTGTTTACAAGGCTATGCTTCCCCTTGCTTTTTCAAATGAGATTTTTCACAGCTTCCTCATTTGTATCTCACAGCATTATCGTCTCAATCTTTCAAAACCAATCAGTCTCAAGAAAAGAACAGAAAAAAAAAAGAATGAATCACTGCTGTTCATAAAACAAGCCATTAGGTGTATTTATGAATGCACACCACATCAGCCACCAGCTTCAGACAACCCCCCACCCTCCTCCTCCTTCTTCCTCCAAACCACCCATCAGCTCAGTCATTTCAGCGACATACCCTCCAGAATTTTATTTAAAGCCCAATACAGTCTGTAGCATGGTAGAGTGCCCTCTGTGAAAGGCTGAGATTTGGGAAATGTTTACACGATCTGAACAGAGACAGGAGGCAATAAGAGAGCAGAGAGGAAACACACTCAACTAAAACACAACCGTATCACTGCATCACAGAGCTGCTGTGAATGAGCCTGGAATCCATTTCATAGATTATCAGCATTTGATACTTAGGTTAACCAAGCAAAGCATATAGTCTTTGTTTGCAAAATACAGGAAGGGATTTTGGCAGGCAAAATCAACATCTGTTAAATCCTCTCTTTTAGCTCACTTTGTTACATTCTCTTTGTGTCCCGCTGATTTATTTATTTTTATTGTTTTGTTTTTGTGTACCTGTCATTTTCTGCAGGATATTGTTATAATTCTTATTTTGTTTAATTAAAATATTTGTTAGTTTTAAAGAACATTGTTCTAAAATACAAATTGCTGTAAAACAACATCACAGGACATTACAGATAAAATGTTACCGAAAAAGAACAAATAATGTTATTCTGTAGCATATTATAACATTGAACTGTGAATAAAAATATAACAGTAACAAATACGCCATAAGTACCTGAGCTAAAAGCTAAGTCGAGGGCAACATGTTAATAACATACTCTGACATGAAACCTGACAATACATCTGTTGTGTTAATGATAATAATAGAAGCACATTTGTCAGATGTTTGACAAATGTTGGTATCATTCATTTGGTCATGCAGTGAGAAAATGTACAAATTAAAAAGTGAAATGAATCAAGATGCACTGAGAATAATGAGAAAATGTAAAATAAATATAATAATAAAATATAATGAGATCATATTTCATTATGATGAGAAGTCCAAAGAGAGGACCTTCGAGGCTATATCAAAGAAATTGATTAAAAATTAGAAATGACAAATCAATTCATCATTGTCAGTTTACATGAATCAGTTTACACATTGATTTAAGTTTTATTTCATGCTTGCGATGAGACACTGCAAGATGCTGCTGTTATTGAGCACAGTGGATGTCTTTAACATGCACATATTCTTATCTTAAGAATGCATAAAGTAAAAAATTATGAGATGTCTGACCTTTTTTAAAGGTCGCATTATTTCTCATTGATCACCTGGAGGGACACAGACGGCTACTCAAATACAAGTCATCAAAGTCCGTTGAGTCAGTCATAGTTAGGATTGCAGGGGTTTTCAACAACCTGCATTTTATTAAGTGAGCTTTGTAGCTTTTAATCTAAATAATTTATTGTCCTGTCCGCTCATACAGAAGCTCATAATGTTTGATATCCGAGCATGTATGACTAGAATGGCTGATGCGGTTCTATTAAATGCTTTTGCCAATCTCGTCTTTGGCTCTTCCAGTAACTGTATCTTAGTAGAAATAAGGAACCTCAACTCTGCTGTAAACTCAACACTGCTGTAAAAAAATTGACAAAAGAAAATTGATATTTGCTGCTGCACAGCAGCCTTGTCAAAAGGGCAGGTATAACTACAGAATAGCTGTCTCCAGACCAGCCCCTCTCATTGCGGCGGTCTTTGTAGGAGGTATGAGTGCTGTTAAAATTTTACAACCCGGAGATGGTGCAATGTGTGGTACATTTTTTATAATCTAACAAAAAAGCTTCTTGATGATAGGTGTCTAGTAAAAATGGGCCAACACGTATTCGCTGCTCTCTCTGTCTGTCAGCAAAGAGGAGATAACATGTGGTTTCTTCACAACCGTGCGCTAATGTGCTCACTGTAGTGCTGCCAAACCTGCTGTGCTGGATAGAACATCAAGATGGAAGAGGTAGCTGTAAACAGGACCCCCTCCTTCCCTCCTGAGCAATGGAATAGTGCTGATGGACAAAATGAAAACCTGAAAACATGGCTTTCTTTTTAGCCTGGTTTGAGTCAGCAGGGACAAGAGGTGACAGAGGTAAATTGGGGTCATCAAACAGAAGAGAGAATATGGTACTTAGCTTTGTTACCAAAGTACCCAAGGCTGAGTGATTGATATGTTGTTGACTAAGTGATCTCTTATAAATTCTCTCTCTCTCTCTCATGCTTTGTCCCTCACCATCCTGATTAAATTGATATCAGATCAAGAATGTGGGATTTGTGGCAATTATTCAGTACTAAGACGGATGGTGCTAAGACGCTACAATATCAATTAAATTTGGCTGTAACAGAGTAGCAACAGATATTTGTAGGCACCATCTGGAGCAGGGACATTAAAGCATTTGTTTATATCAAACAGTGCCAGCAGATACGGTTGCTCATTAAGCTAATAGAGTGTAGCATTTTAAAGTTGAGTTGCTGTGTGGCATTTCTGCCTTTTTTAACAGAAATTACAGAGTGACTACAGATGTACAGGTGTGTTGAGGTGAAATGTGGATCTCCACATAATGTTTATGTACAGTTGATTTGTAGCTAGCTTCATTACACTGTGCTAAGGCTGTGTCTGAACTTTGTGTAGCCATGACATTATTGCCCCTTTCAGCCCGCTAGTTAGCACACCTGCTGTAGGGCTGGGTATTAAATATGGCTGCAACTAATGATTATTTTAATTATTAATTAATCTGCTGATTATTTTCTCAATCAATTAATTGTTTTGTCTATAAAATATCAGAAATTAACATGGATGTATTAAGAAGGGTCCTGTGAAAGTTGCTCACTGGGCGCGTACGCTGACAATGTTTTTTCACGCTTCTGCGGGCTTCCATGTTTTTGAGTCCTTATCGAGCCGAGCTGGACGAGAACATGAGACTTCCTCTGGCTGAGCTGACGGAGTTCCTGCACACATGATTAAATTATAAAATTTAAGTGTCATTTGGTGGTGTTTGTGACGCTCAGAAAAATGTATTCATTGGTTTACCATTGTTGTTTTGTAATGATTGTGTGTGAGGAAAAAATCTTTTTGGGCCAGTGTGCGTCACATGATTCTGTATTAGCGAGCATGGCCACTACGCCAAAATCACCTCACAGCTCTGTTGCTAGGAACTTGGAAAATAGTAAAAATGGTCGTCACAGACCAGAAAATTACGTATTTAAATGTCGTGTTTTGTCATAGAAGACAAAGAAAAGCAGCGAATTGTCAAATTTGAGAAGCTGGAGCCAACAAATTTTGAGTTTTGAATATTATAGTGTTGTTTACTTCTCCTTTCATCAGATAGTTCCTAATTTAAATTGTGATTTTGCCAGTTTTAGACCGTTTATTTGGGCTAAGTTCTTGTACGGCAGCTTGGATTTAGACAACATTTAATATTTGAGAACTTTGGTTGGTATCAAAAAATCATTACCCAGCCCTGGGCTGCAGTTGTTCTGAATGGATCAGTGAGAGTTGTCCGACCAGGATTTCCTCCTCCTGACTATGTTTGAACATTTGTTGGACACTGCTTGGCTTTGGTGAACATGTGTTGTACTGGGGATAGAAAGTGTGTCTAATGTACAAAACTACTGTTATCTGAAACTGAAGCTTTACTTACTACTTATTTTATAAAACGTAATTCTGTCATTCAGTGTAATTCTGTGGTTTAGCAGTGCCATGTACGAGACTACAGATGCAGACTTGAGTCTCTGAATGTTGACAACCAGGGATTATGAATGGGTCCAACTCGGGTTGAATATGTGTTCAGTAGAGCATGTTATAGATGGGTTTCCTGTATGAAAGTAGTATAGAAAAGCCTTAAATACGTTAATAATCTTTTGACAACCCAGAGATTTTGCTGTGCTGTGACTGACTTTTGCCACTGTTGCTATGGAAATACTCTAGCCTACTTTGCTTTTTAAACTGACGGACGTTGTCAGAGTTAAATATTCATTGCTGTTCAAATAATCCCCCTTCAAGGACAGGGCACACGTGTTGATTGACTGCCTCATGTCATGTAATGTCATTTTCCTGAAGGACTTTATAGTCTAGCTGACGTGAAAGGAAGTGAAGCTCTTACTGGTTACTGGTGCAGCTGGCAGGAAGGGGTTAATGTCAGTCATTGTCATACACCTCTGCAATGTCCACAGTATCTGTATCTATTACATCCTCAGCAGTACCTCTGACCACATTGACATTAGTCATACATCACATAAGTTTCTTTTTTATTGTCTCACACACATGCAGACATATACAGTGTGTGTGTATGTATGTGTATATATATATATATATATATATATATATATATACAGGTCATATTTTGCTCCAATATTCCTGTCTGCTCTGCTCCTCGACCTCTCGGTGCTCCTTTGCCCTCTGCTTTGTGCTGCAGTGTAGTCACTCACTGAATGGGAATGGAAACAAGATGCAGTGTTTTTAGTCTGTCTGTCCTAAAAGTTTTAATATCTCCGTTTTTCCCTCCAGTAAGTTACTAACCGCAGAAGCAGATTAATAGCAAAATAAAAAATCAATTCAGGAAATATAATTCTAAAAGACTATTACCCATAGGGTGTTAAAACAAAGAATAAAACACTTTGTGTGGGGGACCGAGCTGGCAGGCGCAGGTGGATTTTCAAAAAGAGGGTTTTATTCACCTAAAAAGGAAGGAAACAAGTTACACAATAAGCAACAAAGTTGTGTGCCCATAAAAGAACAAAAAAAACTAAACAGGACTTAACTCAGGCTATAATGCCTTAGACTGAACAGAACTGAACAGGCTAAACTGACCTAACAAAGATAAAACTGACCCAGCAAACTGACCACAAAGGGGAACATATATAATGGTTGATCAGACTGTTTTTAAAATAAAAGGTGTAACAAACACTACCAACTAAACTACAAATAAAACAAAACAGGACAATTAACCTGTCAGTTTGAATATGTTAACATTTAACTGAAACGAAAACACCAAAAAAACTAATATACTAAAGAAATAAACAAAATCTCTAAACTAGAAGTCCCATTTATGTGGTGGGCACTAGGTGCAGCCACTTCCTGTATTTAACAGCTCTGCTTTATCATCTTTAGCTCATTCCTGACAAGATGTCCCTCCAGCAGCAGCAACCAGCAGCGGCACCCTGAACACTGGTACCTCAAAATAAATAGAAATTAGAACACCGTAAGATAAACTTAATTCTGGCAAAGCGTTGACTGTGTGCGTGCACTACAAATAGAAACTAATGTAATGTCAAAAATACAAAATAAACGAGTGTGGTGTATGAAACAAAAGCTATGTGTCATCGTTTATCTGTTTGCCGATGTGAAAATAATGTGCACAAGATCAACAAATTAAATGAGGAGTAAATGAACTATTAAGTGTAAACTATAAAAAAGACTAAGGTGTGTGAGTGCAAAAGGGTTAAAGACATTTAAATCACTCGTGTGGCAGCAGGTGCGGCCATCACAATCCGTAACATGCAATATTGATGTTTCCCGTTAGGAAGACACTCTTCAGTGTTTTCAGATTTTACAGTAGTTCAATACTTACCTAAATCACACTCTGAGTCAATCTACTGTAGAGTCTTAAAAAGATTTGAAAATCCATTACACTTTGCCACTCCATTTTCAGAAGCGACTCAGTTAATGTAGGCTGTTTTGATGTACACTTCCCTCCTCTGTGTTTAAACAAAAGTTTATTTTTTTGGTTATATTTAGACTTTTCTTATGCCTGAGAGCACTTTGTAAACTAGGTGAAACTTGGACTGCATGTTGTTTTGTTTCCTTTTTGTTAGCTGCCAACAAACGCATCAAAGTAAAGTCACAATCAACGCTAAACTGGATTAATTAGAGATTCACCTTATCTGCCAGTTTATGTGCGTGTTGTACAACTCTTTGGTAGATAAGTTAGGTAAATCGGCCAATTTTTTCTCCATTGTTCAGATGCATTGTTGGAGACAACTGGCTGAAACCAAACCTGTGTTCCAGTTTGGAAAACGGCAAACACATGCTCCAAATTGTGTTGTGTTATCAACACTCTTCATACAATCAGCAAAATCACATATTGGTTTGTAAAAAGAAAATAATGTAACAAAAAAAACCCTCCACATTAAAGACAGCAAAACAAAAAACAAGCTTCTTTTTCAGCACAGTGTAACAAGTTCACATCCGCATAGATTTTCATTCACATCACATCAACAGTTTTACTGTCCCTGACCAGACACCTTGAATAACAACAAACAAAAAAAGTAACCTGTAACCTTTGCATGCCTCTGTAGTGATGTCCTCTGAGGTGAAGGCTGTTAGGTCGGGGAGTGCTACCTGGACATGAGGTTTGTGTCTGTAGAGTTTCTGCTACAATACAAAAAAATAACTGGAAAGGTGAATACGCTGGACAATAGACTGGTGTTGTTATTCCTGGGTGGGATTAGAGCTTCACTATTGCAGGAAGGACCTCACATTGTCCAACATGACGCTGTAACAAAGTTTGACAACTGTTGCTGCTTAGTAGACAATAGCCAAGTTTTCATCCAAATGTAGTGCAAATTTTACCCACATTTTTCAGAAAATTGGCAAAAGAAAATGCGAATCTATGCGTGTTTCCATCCACTTACTACCTTTATGTGTATATTAGGAGTTGGTTCCGTGAGATAAGCAGTAGGTGGTGCTAATTCTCCAGTCGGGGTGCCATTAAACCATTGTAGAAGAAGAGGGCGCAACGAGATGAGCGCCAGTCAAACAAAACATGAAATATGGCATTTATGTTTGTTTCATGTATTGATGTGAGGAAGGTTGCAGTCTCCTAATTGCTCCACAGTAATCAGATTTTTAGGTCTGCTGCTATTTTTCGTCTCTTCAGTGGAGCAGAAGCTTCAGTGAATGTTGAAGTCACATGATTTATGCACGTCATGATTTCTTTGCTGAATATGTTTCCATTGCACTTTGTCGCATTTTCTTTTTATCAATACACCCACTTTTCCACCTCAACCAAGTGTAAAAGCTTTTGACTTTTTTTCAGAATTTTCAGCATTTCCACTCAAATTGAAAATGCGCATTGCAACAGGTGGAGGGAAACCCACCTTCCGTGGACTGTTGGTACACCCCTTCTTCTCGCAGCCTCATCTCTCATGCCGGGGTCAGGGCGTCGGGTCGGATCGGGGAACGACAACGGGCTTCGGACGCAACAATTGAACATTGTATCCAATGTGGTGTGTAGTGGACGACAACTGATGCCTCACGACGTCCAGATAGACAGACTAGCATGTTATAATTTTTTTTGTCACGTCCATGATGTTGACCAATAGGTGCAAGGTGGAACTGTGAAACAGAGGAAAGGTTCATTGAGCTCTAGCAACAATATCTTAGCCTTTTTGAGGTTTCCTGAAGGGACTACTACTGTTTGTTGAAAGACGGCAAGCGATGGTTGGTCAGGGACCAACGTGTGGTCCGTCATGTCTCTCTTTATGACTCTATAATTGCCTAATCTGACACAGTGACCATCTTAACGGACAGAAATAATGTGTAGTCTGAACCTGGCATTACTCTTTCTTTTACATGCAAGTGCTTCATACATACTTTATACAGATTATTGAGTCGAAGGTTTTGTATTTCAGCATATTGTTATGCAGTGAATGAGGCAACATAAACAGATTTGTCTTCATAGTGATAAAACTTTAGAACTTTTGTGTGTGTGTGTGTCTAATGGGAACTGTGTGAAGAAAAGCAGAAATCATTCAAACTTAAGAGAATTTGAAGTAGTCATCACTGCATTAATGCACCTGCAGTGTTAGGCCACAGTTGGCAGCAATGCAATGAAGAAACACTGTATGTGAAATGAGGTTTATTTGGCAACGACAAATTGCAACATAGTAGGGTCAGCATTGGGCTTTTTAAAAAAACTAGTTTCAAGTTTTCAAACAGTCTTTCACCTTACATCACTTACATTTCCACCTTTCAAAACTGCCAATTGCTTCTTCGCTTACTTTCAAAAATCAAGATTACTCAGTCACCTAGCCCGCGTGCTTCTCGGTGAATGGTCAGCGTAATCAAATATTGCTGATGCTGAACCTTCTTGTCATCCCTTCACTTGTCAAAATCAAAGCACTGGGAATAAATCCAGGCAGAAAAGAGTAGACCTAAACCTCTCTGCTATTTTATATTTAAGCCCTGCCAGTTAATTATCTTTTATCATTCTGCTTTCATTTAGTTATTTAGATTTAATAATAAATGGTAACCATAATATTATCGTTGGATTGGAAAAAGGTTCATGACACTAATCTTTGCAGACAAAGGGAGTTGAGTGTTATCGGTGAGTACTCTTATTGTCATCTAAATTTAATGAACACATAGTATAAAGCAGTTTAGACTCGGTGCATTCTCAAACCAAGAGGGAATAATTCTCCAAATGTACGCTTAATAATATATTTATGTAGACTTTATGTAACAAATAACCTTTTTTTCCTTTCCTCCCACAACATGCTTTGAGCTTCACTATTTCACCATTTTTCCACCGCTTCGACACAGCAATTAGGCCTTTCACCGTCTCTCATAGTTCATTGTAGCTGATACATGGTCTAACCTCCCATCATCAAAGTCCAATTATTCCTTTAATTAGCCCCACAGGTGCAAACTGGTCGTAGTTGGGGGCAGATTTATTAAACACGTAACCCCGACCTACACACACTACTTAGAAATGCACACACCCACTCGACTGTCATGTTACTGCCTGTTTTGGAAATGAGAGCTCATGTGTAATTCCTTTTCTGTAGAGCTTGTTAACGATTGCAGTCATGCTGCTTTACCGTGAGGTCAATATGACACTGAATGTGCCTTTCCCGTATCTTCCACCGGCTGATGGTGCTGTATTGATGGATGTTGTTGTAAGTCACATGCTTGCCTCTATTGGTCTACTGTATGATCTATGCTGGGCTAGAGTTTGATGTTAAATGATGAAATTAAAGGACGTAACATTTGTAAAATTGATGATTTGCAACTAAACTTTTACCAGACTTTGTTTTTATCTTACGCAGCTCACTTAAAACTCATGTGCTTTACTTTTTTCAAGCTTCAACTGGATTCTAAATCAATAGTCGGATCACAAGTTGGTGGCATGCAACCTTGAAAAGTAATGGTAGCTCTGAGGGGAGAGATCAATTGAAGGACTCCTCAATGTCACAGGCTGCTGGCCTTCTTACAGGACTGAGTAAAAAATGATTGTTCTGATAAAGCCTGTCATATACTTTGTACCATTTTTACAGTTCTGGTCCTCCTGATAAGACTGAATTGCTGTTTCATTTTGACATCATTATTCAGTTTTATCCATGTTCAGGTTCGCTGATTTCTAAGGAGGGGTTATTTATATATCCAATCAGTAGCGACTGACATTCGTACCTTCAACAATTTTTAGTCAACACAGTAGTACTTTAGTAGATTGCAGTAGCAGTTGCAAGGAGCAGGTAATGTTTATTGTGTTGGCTAAAGAAATGTACCGTTTTAAGAGTTTTTATTTTTCTATAAGACGACTTACAATAACCTGTATAGCTGTGTTGGTCTCATCTGCGCTCACATCGTTTTTGTGGTAAATTTTCTGTTCTGTGCCACAGGACAATGATAACCAGACCTATTTCAATCACTGGAAATGTGGCAGGCGGTTCAGAGGTCTGGAAAAAGGCTGGTAGTAGCCCTTCACCATATAAAAGCAAGTGGCAACAGATGGTCAGAAGCATATTACGTACCTTTCATCATAACCTTTCCAATGAAAGAAAAAACGTTTTTAGAAAAAAGGATAATTCACAATGCTGAACTGAAGTGCAGTAATAAATTCCCCAGTGTTCCTTATTCTTTTGTTGTATTGCAGACTGAATGCGTTGACACCATTTTCTGACGTACCACCACCCCTTCCACTAGCACCAAGAGGCCAAACAAACCAACGGGTGGCTGCTACGAATGAGTAGAGCTGTCATACGGTGAGGAAACAAACATCTACAGTATCTGTATGACGTACACGGCAGTCAGTGGTCTGTGGATGTCAGAGTGCCCTTATCATTCATGTTGCTTGACATCAGGGAAGTAATGTCACGCTATACAAAGACTGATCCTAAAGACTGATCCTGATCCTGTTTGATAGCAGGATTTGTCAGCCTTGCCTTATCAGAAAGGTTTATAAAAATATTCAGATTTCATTATATGTTTCATACTGAACGCGTAGTTAGCTAATGTTACACAGCCCCTTATAAAGTATTGCTTCATGTTGCTTTGCTTCTCTTTGGCCTTCAGCAGGCTGTAAAATATCTGCCTGATTTCATCCCAATTCTTGATTTTTTAAAAAAATGTTTTGGAGTGGATTGCACAACAGCTTTTACAATTTTATCACTGTTTTCTGTGTTGTTGTTTTTTTCATTGTAACTGCCAGAAGCTGACAACTTCAGGGTACAGTGACTTCAAGTCAACTTTGTTGACCCTTAATATTTTGTTCTAATTAGGGTTGGACGATATAACATTATCTGTTGTTGATGAGCTGAACCTATGGCACATAGATTTATTTTGCTGATTTACAGTAAATCATCCAAATAAGTTTGTTAGTGTTTCTGCATCATCAGCATTAAAATCATAAAAGGGGACAGAAATAAATAAACGTATTAATTCAAGCACAGTTTGTACACCATCAGTAGTAGAATCAGCAATACGGAGATTCATCCACTGCCTCCACAGTGTTCTATAAAATGGCTCACCTGCAGCACTCAACCGTAGCTCTCTACAGACATCACATGGGTGTGTGTGCAGTTTAAAGGTTTTGTAATCCAGCGGAGCGCTGCAGTTTTGTAGACGCGACACGCCATGGGGCACGAGACATTCCCAAACCACTCTCGCTCAGATACAGATGATTAAAAAACAGCTTTGAAGAAGTCTCAAGATGTCCTTTACAAACTTGTTGAGTAATGTCATTGGGAGATGTAAAAGGAATGTACTGTGTTTCATTACTGATTGTCACAACAAGTGACACCTCGGGTTCTGTGCCAACAGCTAAAACACGAAGACATTTCTGCTACGAAGCGTCTCAATAAGATTCACCTTGCACTGTAGTTTAAAGATCTGCTTCCTCACGGCTGATTTCAAGGCTTTCTGCTTGCATTTAGGCACATCTGAGGAAAAGTTTCACTCTTTGAGTAAGAATTCATTACATTCTAGCAGTATTTAAACACATTTTGTTTGCAAGGACATTTTGTCAACACATTCTCATATACATTAATGTTTAATCATGCTGCTTCGCCTTGAGCAATGAACTTAAGTCTTTTCAGAGGATAAAATGAGAAGGGTCAACTGCAAAGTTAAATAAACTTCCTGGTGCTATGCAACTGTTTTGTTTTTTGGATGAACGTAAAATGAAATAAGATTCCTAATGAGTACACCTGCCAAGAACGGAAAAGAAAGCGGGATTAGCCCTGGGACATGCAGCTATTTAAATTCCATTGGAGACCAGGGGACCTCTGCAGATTTCACTGTGCAACTCATGCTGTAACAATGCATATTGCCTCAGGAATAATGTTCTTACCACAATAAACAATCAAGCACTTCTTTTCCTACGAGTTTCAGGCTGATCACACACAGACAGACATGCCTAACAACAAAGATATCTTTAATGATAAATCAATGTGTTTGGCGCCAGCCTCCCCTTCTTTTATCAGGAAGACAACTGCTTTAGCTGGGCCATTAAAAACCCTGTATGTTTTTTTTATTTAATAATTTTCTACTACATCTTAGTGCCAGTTAAAACTGAAACGGTTAGTTGGATAACTGATTAGTCGATTGACAGAAAATTAATTGAGCACAGTTTTGATAATCAGTTAATCACTTGATTCAGTTATCAAGAAAAACTGCCAAACATTCTCTGGTTTTAGCTTCTCAAATGTGAAGAGCTTTTTTTTTTTTATATCATTGTAAATTAAATATCATTGTATATTTACCCTTCACGACTTCCTGAAGCCACATTTTTTTTGCATAACCAATAATTACACCTCATGATATTCATGTTATTGTCACATTTGACAAAGAAAAGCAGCAAATCAGAGAATGTTTCACATTTTTCCTTATAAGTGCATGTCAAAATAGCTGCCCATTATTTTTCAGTAGATTGACTAATCAATTAACCAACTAATTGTTTTTGCTCTGAATCAGTTATTTTTAAAAAAAAAAGGTTAGTTTCAGTCCTTGTGCCAGTCCTTTAAACTTGTTGTATCTCTGTATTTCATGTTCCAGTGTGTAACTACTGTATGTCTCTGTGGTTTATCAGTTACAATTACAGTACAGCCTGTTTCATCTGAAACCTTCTGGCTGTTATCTCTCCCAGACACACAGTGTGTCTATACTTTGCCTCGGGGGCTTGTCACTAGATGGAGACATTAATCTAGAAGACACACATATCTCGACATGAAGTCTGTATGCTACAGTATGAGTTGTGTTGTCCAGCGATATCTCGTTTAGAATTACAGGCATCCTCAATCCAATCACAAGCGCTGATTTTTGTCTATAGCAATGTCAGGCATTTGAAGTAGAGTCTTTTGTATCCTCATTAACTACTCGGCTGTGTATTCCTTGGCAGGGTAGTTAGGCTGTGCCTGTTGCTAAGCAACAGAGGAAAATCCCCCCCCCCCTTCTGGAGTGCTTGGCGATGTTAAGGTAGTCCAAAGAGGAGCAAAACGGTAAACGATTAAGTTAACTTTTGAAGGCCAAAATGCAGATAAAAGAAGAGACCATACTGTATGTTGGACTCAGAGTGAGTATTGCTCTTGTCGTGTGCGAGTATGTGTAGATATGTTTGCATGCACGTACGTGTGTATGTGGCTGCTGTCACACTCTAGTTTTCATATACTCTCTGATAGCCTAGGTAGAGAGCATCTTAGCATCTTTCAGCAATCAGGAAATGAATGGTTCTTAACATAGGCTCGTAATTGCTTATCCTTCCTTTTCATCACTATGGACTGTCTAACCAAGAGAGGAGCAATATTAATATAGAGTTGACTAATTAAAATGTAATATGTATTATTAATGCAGTGTGTACACTTTTGCACCTGTACACACAGGCTTTTGTCGACCACCAAGAAAAGAGGGGGCAGAGAAAAGCCAGTTTTCTGTTTTCCAGTCTCTTTGCCTATCTATCTGTCTGACTGTCAGCTCTGTCTCTCTCTCTCTCTCTATCTATGAATCTATCTTGCTCTCTCCTTCTCTGCCAGAGCTGACACCTGCTGGCTGAGTACCAGTGATACTGACTAATAAATCCTGACAGCTTCTCGCCGGAGCCAATATTAATGCCCAGCTACCTGGCAGGCCAACCTGTGAGAGTGTTTCAATAAAGCAGTCTACCCAGGGCTGCTTATTTACCGACCACAGACAAGCAGATTAAAGCCTGGCAGGATTTTTGTCCTCTCTTCGCCACAGCTTTGAGGTTAATTACCAGCCTGAGCCTGAGACACTCCTGCTTTGCCTGCTACAACCAAAATACCTTTCGCCTACCTGAGTTGTTGTGTTAGATGGCTTGCTGTTGGACAATTTTCGTGCATCGCTTCTGTTTTGTGGCTTTTGTCAACAGAGGTTAAGAGGAGGTTAAACCTGCCCTGATGCAACCTCCCTTCTCTGGCCTTAAACCCCACCCACCCTCCCAGAAAGCTTGTGTTTGCTTTTGATAAGATCTCATTGAGGTAGCTCTTCGTCTCATTTTACATTCCTATCACTGTGCGCTGCTGCAGGCCTCCTGGGTTTGCTGTTCCTCTGAGTCTCTGCCATCACAGGCAGCTCTTGAATTGCTCTGCAGCAGAAAGCTGTGCAGCCTCAGTTCCTTTTCTTTTAATTCACCTTCCCTCCACCCCTCCACCCATCTCCTTCGTTTTTTTTTTGTTTCCTTCATCTTCGTGGGAATTGAGTTTCAGAAGTTGGCCGATGAGCAGGAAAAGGAGCATCAATTATTTAGAGCTGGGGTTGGTGCAAGTTATCATAATGCATGTTATGTTAGCCACCCCAGCTGAAGTCTGACTTCTACTCCACTTGTTTTGTTCCACAGATCCAGGCTCTGTTTTTAGAAACCCTCTGATGTTGCGCCTTGTATTTCCCCTAAATGGTGAAATCAGATGTTAGTGAACAGGTTCAAAAGACATACTCAAGGTGATAAATGTAATTATTTTCTCGATGAATCACTTGTTTCATCTATAAAATGTCAGAAGACTGTGAAATTTCCCCAAGCCCAAGGTGATTTATTGAAATACTTTGTCATGTCTGACCAACTGTTCAAAGATATTCAGTTTACTGCCATAAAAGACAAATCAAAATTGTCATATGTGAAGAAGTTGGACATTTTTCTGTTTTAAAAAAAGACTTAAAGGTCCCCTGTGGAGTTTACATTCAGTGTTTTTCACCATGTGAATTCTCGAGGGCTAACAAAAATAGCAAAACCGAGTTTTTGAATAATTTGAAACCTTCATTTTACATCCATGTTTACTTTCTAGCGGTCACCTTCTTCTTCATCACGTTAGTTTGCACGTACCTACGTGTCTTTGTGCGTTACCGCCACCAACTGTTGGATTTAGCACGCAATGGTAGGAGTGCGTATCACATAAATCCTTTTGCACAAGATACAAACAAAACAGAAACCTACTCGTAAAAACATTGCTCCATAGCACTACTATTGGTCAATAACTCCACAGGGTACCTTTTAAACGATTTATCAAAAATTGTTTCTGATTAATTGTCTGTTTAACGACATTTCCATTCTAGATAACTGTGATGAATATTTGAAGATAGTTTTTGTTTACAGCGCTGGACATGCTGCCCTGGCACAGGATCAGCTGCTGACCTCCCTACAATGAGCATGTACCGATGCACTTTGTGTGCGGCTGCGTTAGTCAGTCTTCTTTCTTTTCCTCTCATCACTGTATACCATTTATAATTGTCATTCAAGGTGTCATTAGTGATGGCGCAGTGATAGCATCAACACAGATTATTGCTGGGTTTGCTTTGATTTGTTCGAGACATTTTGATGGAAGATTACCTGTGATTACAGGAAGTGGCATTTGAATGTGAGGGAAGAAAAACAGCCTCTCAGACTGCTGAATTCACAGCCTGTGTTAGTCAGTTCCAGTTACACGTCCACATGTGTAGGCAGATCTCACACACACACACACACACACACACACACACACAGACACACACACACAGACACAGACAAACAAGCTTACCACCACCTTTGTCAGCAGTATTGGCTAACTCCCCTCACCGCATCCCCCGCCCTCATGCTGTGTCTGCCTTAAACCACTGCAGCATGCTCCAACGCTCTTTGGGGGTGCTCAAGTAAATTCCTCTGTTGTCAAAGCTTCAGGCCCCATAAAAATGCCCACTGTAAAACTGTGGATTGTTTATATGGTGCTTAAGCATGTGGAGTAAAGACGCCAATTGTCGAGCACAGCTGGATCATTTTGTGTTATTTGTATGTTAAGCAGGCGTATTTCCCAATCACAACCTGTCCTGTGCATTTAAGCTTAAGTCGAGCGCCGTGTCTCATACCAATGAATGCTTAAATATATCTTAAAAATGGTGAAACATTTCCTCTGTTCCTGATTAAATGCCACACAGTGGGAGTGCTAAACAGTTCAGTGAAAAGGTCAGAACAACATGTTATGCCTTTTTTTTTTTTTTCCTTTTTCAAAAGATCTGTCTGCGCTCAAACAATAGCTGCCAGAGCTCGGTTTTAAGTCTTATTCCCGCAACAAGCAGGTTATTTAAACTCTGAGTCATAGCTCGGTGAATGGCTGATTGGCGTCCAAGTTTTTCACTTGACCAGTACCAACAACCCACTTCTTGAGTTCAAACTTCCTTTTTGCTGATTAGGTTGTTGACCACATTAGGGATGTTTATTTTTCTTTCAGATATTTTGAGTGTTTTTTGCTCAAGGGTGGCAAGATAAACCAACTGATGTGTATCCTATATGCATGTGTGTTTATGTTTACAGTATGCCTTTGATCTGTGTGTGGTTGTGTGTGGGTGGGGTGAAGGTTTACACTGTAAGTTAAAGCTGCCAATAGTGCGGCGCAAAAAAGCATGTCCTGTATCTCTACTTGCGGCATCTATACATGGTGATTGGAAATAACAGGCAGCGTACCAACAGTCAGGGTTGCATAAATTTCTACACAGAGACCTCGAGCCTTTGCTGAGATCTCTGCAGCAATTATAACGCGAGGGAGGGCCCGTGTTTCGTTTTATGTTGCCGCAGCGAGGGCTTGGAGAGCACCCACTGTCTCCTGGCATGCCGCTCCTCATCAGCGCCGCAATAAATCAATTTTCATCCTCACACCAGCCCCACCGACACCCTCTCCACCTCCTGCTCCTTTTCCTCTCCACTTCTGCACTCCCACATGGCTCCTTCTCCTCAGCCCTCTTCCGTTCGGCACGATGGTTCTCGGCTCTGAATAGGGGCAGGGGGAGGGTGAAGTCATCTCGACCCCCCCCCCCCC
>NTHP01000102.1:1312158-1323363 GCA_003416845.1 Oplegnathus fasciatus
CCCCGCTCCACCTTCCTCTCTTGACTCAAATGAAGCTGGTGGGTGTTTTCACGAACATCTGACTGTCGTTCAGCTTGACCCGAAGCTGACGTGTGCATACGCTGCCTTAGAGCAACTCATGAATAGGCTGTCTGTATGCATACATGTTTTAGCAGCTGCTCACTTCTCATGCAGTAAGCACATGGTGATATCATCCACGTCTGCAGAAGCCTGTGAGCAGTGTGTGAACTGTGCAACTTATCAAGTGCTCCAACATGAAACTAAGTGAGAGCCAGTCTGAGACTTGTGTCTGTCAAGTGGAGTTCCCGCAGAGCTATGAAAAGAGAGGAAACAGCAGTCCAGCTCTTTCTTTTTTAAATGTCAGCTGAGCTCCAGCCTCGGGACAGGTGCTAAAGAAGAGCCATTCTCGGTGGCCTCTGTGCGCGAATGGCTCTCGGTCAGCTTTGATCTCATCTCCATATTAACCTGAGGGCACTTCTTGATATTTGGAACAGACGCACACAAAGACACACGTTCTTCCTGAAGCATCGTGTTCATAGAGCTTCTGTTTGTCTCAGGAAACGTAAGCGCATGCATTGTTTACGAGATCAGTGGGCATACACGTTGCTGCGATTTCAAATCAATGATTTATTCCTTGCATTGGTTCTTGCACGAAAAGCTGCTTCATTTATCTGTAGTAATATTCAATACCTTTTTCTTGATATATTTGATTTAATTGTTATTCTTTTAATTTATTGATTACTTGCTTAGTCTATAATATATCACAAAATAGTGATAAATTCCCATCACAATTTCCCCAGAGCCCAAGGAGAGTCTTCAAATAGCATTCAAATAGAACCAGCAGTTTAAAACCCGAAGATAATAATTTTAAAATGATATAAAACGGAGAAAATCAGCAAGTCATCACATTTAATAAAAAGAATATTTGTTTTTTTATTATTGGTAAATGGCTTTTTTTTAATAGGCTACTAATGATTTCATCACTAGACATAGGTATCTGTTTTCCATTTCTTTTATTGTCTTTCAGAAATGAATTGGTAAAACGGTGACCTCTTTGCTTATTTATTTTTCAAATTGTACAGAAAAAGAATTGAGGATACTGTTACTATTTCCAATTTGTGACACCTACTGTGGCTACATGTAAAAAAAATTTTCATAAAAATAAATAAGGCTTTTTTTCAAGTCTATCATCTGTAGACCTTTTCGGCATTGACTGAATTCTGTGCTGACTCCAGTGTCTTACTTCTACTCATTTCATTTGCCAAGACTTTAAAAGGCATTCTCCTCTCCTTCACTGTTCCTAAATGCTTTGGGAATGGTCCTTAGATATATAACTTTTATTTATGCTCTTATATATCCATAAAAAAGGCAAACTAGCGAATAAAATACTTGCAAAGTACCTATTTGTTTTTTGTTCCCTCACTACCCAATGGCATGACAACAACAATGTCCCACTGGCAAATGGGGCTTTAGCTTTGATATAGAGGTGCGCTAACTTTCTCTTCCACCAATCCAGCTAATCTGAAGTGAAATACATCTGTCATATAAATCCTTACACATCCCTATGAATAAGAATTTGGCAGTGTTATCTCTCCAAGCTATTGGCAAGCACCTTTGCTAAACACTTACCAAGGAGTGATCGCAAATCTTCTTTAACCGAGGTCCCCGCTAGATTGATTCTCACAACTGCCAGTCTCACTCCCTTTTTATAAACAACATCTCACTGAGTACGGTTACACTGCCTCTCTCTGAAATGCCTTGTCTGCTTTAACCTCTTACAGACGGGCTTTAAAAGGAAGTAGTTCCACAGTTTTTAAACTAATCTTTTTTTGAGGACACCTGCCAGGAGAAAATCAGGCTCCAACAACGGGAGCAGAGGTGCAACCACAAAAATAGTCCAGAGATACTGAAGCATGGCACATAATCAAATGCATATTATATTTTAACTGAGAGAGTGTGGCATACATCCATCCTGTACTTATACAACCTGCCAAGCAGCTCACCAAGTGAAATATCCCTATGGCCCATTTAGCCCAACAAGGGCTGTATTGTACACAGTAGAGATGAAACAGTATGAAAATTTCATATCACGATTATAGTGACCAAAATTATCACTGCAGTATTATCGCAGTATTGTTAAAATGCGCTGAAAATGTTCAAAAACTACTGATACACACACTGAAGTTTTATATTGAAAACCACAAATAAAATTAGCAGCACTATGTACTTTTTGTTTGCATAAACATTAAAATAATAACATATATAATAATAACATACTCACACACAGTCTGTCTTTTCCGTTGCATTTGAGTTTATGCAATGACCCCATGCACAACTTACATAAATGAGCCTTGAGAAGACAGTTATAGTAATTACAATGAGCCCAACAATTGACATAAAGGAGTGTTAGTCCTGTTGGAACACTTTTACAACCAGTTCGACGACTGCCGGATTTTAAATGAACACACATCAGACTTAGAAACTTAAGACTGAAAAATCTCTGGAGCGCCGTCACTGCCTTCTGCCATGTTTTCACTGACAAAACAAACCCGTGTTGCATGCTGCGCCTGGCCTGGGAGACTGTTACTAACTTTGGTTGATGCTGGACAGTATTTACCGTGAGTTTTTCAAAGCACGGTAATCAAACCAAAATTCAAATCAAATCAAATTTGAAGCGGTAATACTGACCGTCGGGAATTTGACCATGGTTTATCATGAAACTGATAACCGGTTCATCCCTAGTACACAGTAAACAGTACCTACACCGCCTTCTTTCACTAATGTACGGGTTATTAGGAAAATAAACAAAATAACAGGAACACCTACATACTATGATTAAATCCAATAACATGACCATGCAGTAAAAACTACCGTCGTGGTACATGGTGTACTTTTAATTGACACTGTGTAAGAAAGGTTTTGAACTCATGGTCAGCTCTGTTGTCCTTTTTCAGTATTATGTTTAATAATATTTTTTAGCGTCCAATGCCAGCATTTTAATAATTGTTTCTTTCTACATTACAGTATGGTTAAGCAAGGTTTCTGGCCGTGTGTTATTGTGGAGGCGCCCTGCTTTACCTGAAATAAGGAGCTCGGCTAACCTAGGAAGTATTTATTAAATTTTTCTGAAATAGGCTGTATAATTAGGTTTATTAATCTTCAGGGAAAATAAGCATCACACGGCAGAGGCAAGGTATGGTTAAGGGTTTAGGCAATTAAAATAACTGGTTAAAGATTGTAGCTATATTAAAACTATTAAAATTGGTTGGAACAATACAAATATTACCTTGTAAATCACTGTTGTGTCTACAGCCAGGTAGATGTATAGCTGCTAACTCTACTGACAACTTCATGTTAAAGCGTACAATCAAAACACATCGCTGTATTATCATTTTTCGCTCTCCCATTTTAAGTGTTGTGCTACAAGTGAAGGTCTGATATGATTATATAACATGATTTATTGCAAACATATCTATGGTAGATAGAATTTCCTTTGTCATAGCTATCTGCCATATACCTCACAATAAACCTGGACCGGTGCTAGGGTAGAGACTGGTGTTGGGGACTGTCATAAAAAAGATTAATGTCCTAAGCCCTGTGTTAGATGGTGAGGCCATATCAGACTACAGTTTAACCTGTATGCCTGTGTGACATATTCAGCTTCTGTCTCTGCCACAGGAGGCACTAACATTTTGACAGGAGTTGTTTGTCAGTCCCAACCTAATGAGATTGGATCTGTCCACTGGTTCACTCGCCCGTCAGAGTAGCACACTGGTAAAGGACTGTAAATGTCTGTCATCTGTTCTTAGACAGTTTGGGAGAGACCTTGTTTACTATGCAGAGAAAAAGCTGAAAAGAAAAAAAAAAAAAAAAGACCAGCTGACCAGCACCTATTTTGTTTTCCTTTCATATAGAAGACGGACCTACTGAGATACTGAGACATTCTCACTCTTCAAACAGTACAATTGCTGTGGTTCTCCAGAATTATCCATTTACTGTGATTCTGCAGTGTCATGTTTATCTATCCATGCAAGAACAAAATTACATACCGCTGTGTTTTGTCCAAAATGAAAGGAGTCTGGCACGATTCTTTATATTTTTCGTACTGTCAGCAGATCCCATGAAATGACTAAAACCAACAATACATTTATTAAAAAATAATTATTTTAAGTAAATCCCACATACATCGTCCTGGTGTTGTAAGGACTCACCAGCTCACCAAAAGTGTATTATCCGCAGCTGAAAATAGTCCTCAACAAATACTGTTTCCTGAGTAAAGTTTGCTAAAAACTACAGAGCCCCACTGCTTTATATTTGAAGATTTTTCCTCAGTAGAAACAAATGAGCTAGGGACTGAGTGCCACAGGCAGGTTAGGGGAGTCAAAGTTTTGAGAGACGGACTAATGCGCTGATTTGTTTAATAAGAAACCTATTGAAGAATGCCAGCCTTATCCTTTAACTTCTTAAGCAGCAGCCCACTCACATGTTTGTGTTAGATTAAAAGACATTTCCCACAGATAACCACAGAGCATCAGCTGCACTACCCTTTAGTATAGCTTGTTAGCAAAATCTGATGGGAAATTTTGTTACGACTGTAACTCTCTGCTCTTTGCCCGAGCAATGTCTTAAGAGATACAGATTTACTTGNNGACAGCAAAACAAGTCGAGCTCACCCCCCAATGCTCCTTAACACTGTCTGGACCCTGCTGGATTTATCAGATGTCATGCTGCTTTTTCACCACGTCCCAGCGGCTCATGTGCCACGCCGAAATTCTTTTCCCTGACCATTAATCTCACTGTAAAGACGGTGAAAAAGCTTTACTCTCTCCTCTCTCTCTCTGTGTCTGTCTTCCTGTCTCATATATTCCTCCATGACCAGTGCCCTCCCTCCCCTTCCTTGCACTTTACCGCCCTTTACACTGAAGACACTGGAGATAAAGTCTAAATATCTGACGCCATTTTTATTTTTCATCTTCCCCTGAGGGCTCTTTGTCAGCTTCTTATCAGAATGTCAGGCCTCTGCTTGAGTAAGTAAACAAACAAGCAGCAGCAGAAATGATGTATCAGAGAACTGCCACCGGTTGGGGATGAGCTGTCAGTCGCTCTGTTGAGCTAATGATTACTGTTTGGTGCTGTGGGAATTGAAGGTCTCTAATTCAGGCCACATTTTTTTCTTCTGTTCGTGCTATGGTCTCACTCATGCATGTGCTGTTGAGTTTTGATGTCTAGATGTTTGATTCTGTCTTTTGATGGGTCAGATTCTCAGTAGCTTTGTGCTTTGAGAGGTAAGTGAGCCTTTCCTGCGACCGACAGAGGTCAAAGTTGATCCCCACAAAAGCCTGTCGCATTCTTTGACCATGACTGTTAATGAGGGCTGCAACAGATGATTATTTTAATTTTTGCTCGACTTATTGATTAATTGTTTAGTCAGTGTCAGAAAATTGTGCTGAATGCCCATTACACTTTCCCAGAGCCCAAGATGACCCCATAAAATTGCAATCCTGTGTCCTTGAAATCATGTTTTTATACTACTAATTTGTTCCATGTTCTTGTACCACACAAAGCACATGGCTTTGACACTGGAGACTCTGGTCACTGGTTAAATTTAGGCTACTGAAACAGTTTGGGAAAGATTGTGGTTTGGGGTACACGTTGCAAAAGTAATATTTAACCAAGACCTTGATGTTATCCTGACTATATTGTAAGATAGCAAGTGAACATTTCCTTGATATGTTGATTAAAAAAAATGGTATTTGGGCGGCATCACATTTCTTTAAAAAAAAGTATTTATGGTTGCAAAACAGTATGTAAACGTAATTATTACTTACAATATTGCAAATAGCTTGTTTTGTCTGAAGTAGTCCAAAACCCAAAGGCATTCAATTTATAATGATATAAAACTGAGTATAGCTGCAAATCAGTACATTGAAGAAGCTGAAACCAGCAAATGTTATTTTTTACTTAAAGTCTTAAATGATTAATCAGTTATTGAAACAGTTGTTGATCAATTTTCTGTCTGTTGATGTATCCATTTATCAGCAAATTGTTTAAGCAGTACACTTAAAAGCCCCTGCAAATGTTAAGTCTGTTGCTTTTTTTTGTTTCATGATTCAGTTGTACAGTTAATTGTTCACAGGACAAAACATTATGCTTTAACTCTCCTATTTACAACGTAGCTTTACAAAAAACAATCATCAATCTTTTTGTCACTGTGACCTAAGGCTACATTCAGTCAGCCCCCATCAACTAATAACATCAGGAACTTATTGCATGACCAAGTCATATACTGTATATCAGGTGTTTGAGTGGTCATCGGTCACTAGTAAATATATCACATAAACTGGATCAATAAAAATGTCCCTGCATGATGTAAATGATGGAAGTCCGGTAAAAATGCCCCAGTTTGTAAATGAACAGCCTAGATGTGATTAACAACACCTGTCCTGGCTGTTGACACAGCATGTGATATATCAAAGTCACATGGATATATGTATGTACCATTAATCTATTATATTTGCCAGTTGTCCATCTTGTGTTGAAGTGATGAGTTCTGACTCATAAACCCTTGTATTGCTGAAGATTACCACTGAATGTTGTCTGTTTAATTGCAACCTCCTGGTAGTAAACTCAGATATTTCCAACGGCCTGATCTGTCTCATTTAACAGATGTTGTCCATTAATAATAATCATCCAATTGGCTCCAGTAGGTTTTTGCCATTTCCCTCCTCTTTGGCTCTGTGCTGTGTTACCTCTACAACACATAATAACCAGAAAAAAGCCAACCATCCAATTAGCAGCAGAATGCTACTGAGTTAATGATGGAAAACTGCAAGGAGGAGTTATTTTGAGCCCTGTTCAAGGTCTGTACAAATCAACCTGTTAGCATGAAACTGCACTATTTCAGAACGGTGCTGTCACTGAATCATGGGCTCAGCGCTGTCTGATTATGGTGACTGATTGACTGGCAAGTAAACATCTTTTTTTGCACTATCCAATCAAAAATTAGTGCCTGTAGACCATTCTTTCTGCTGTTGCAGCATACACAAAGAATGGAGAATGATTTTGCTAAGCAAGACTGGTGTGATGTTGCGCCTTACACTACACAGATCTATACTTTTAATACTGTCTTCCATAATTCTAAGCTGTTCAAGATAGAAGCAAGAGGAAAATGTACCTTGCTTTAGAAAAAAACCCAGAGAGGCTTTCAAACAGTGAGGCACGCCTTCCCACGAGGGCGCAGGAGAGTTGAAGGGAGGTGAGGCAAAGATACTGCGTGAGTTGAAAGGGACAAGCGCATGCTAGTGTTCGAAAAACAACCGGAAATTAGTTATTTTAGCTTACAGGGATTAAAGTTCTTCGTCACTAAGATGGATTTCCGTCAATTAGATTCTCAGAGAGGATCCGAAGGGAAAAAAAAGCGGGGTGGGGCGGTGTGTTACGGGACTTTGTGCATAAAGTCTACCTGGATGTAGGCTACCATGCGATCGACAAATATAGCTTTATTAATGATCTTATACCACGTTGGTTTCACTGCACTGCACGTGCTACAGATTTATCACCTTTTTCAGCCACCCGCCGCGAGTGAAGTCATTTCTGGCGCACCAGAACTGGAGCTCGTGTGTGTGTGTGTGTGAGAAAATGGGTGCACGTAAACTCACAGTGCCCAGTAGGCTTTACAGCACCTGGGCTCACGGTGTCCCATAAACCAATATTTTAATGCTTCAGAAAAGATGAGTCACTGTCAGGTCAACAAAGATTCGCGTATGTAGAAAAAGCTTAGTGTCGTGACTTTTATTATTTATTATTTTATTCCTACAAAAGTGTTTTTGGAGTGGCCTAGTCAAAGTCCTGTTCCTAGTTGAAATGATGCAGTAGTCCATGCTCAAAAAGTTTAGTAGTTTCTCTGAATGAATGCTGGATGGATACCAAATAATAGATGGTGTTTGTTTTCAGTTATCACTCCTGAAGCCAATACATATTGGTGTTGAGTAGACTGACTTTATGAATAGTTTCATCGTGTTGAGAATATTACGTGGCAGTCAGGAAACAACTAAGTAGTATTAGGCGATACCATGAATGTAGTAGGATGTAGTGTTGCATTAAGAAATATAGGTGAATGAACACAAGTAGTTTGTTTTGAATGATTTCATTTACTTACTTTTTATGAGCAAATGAAGCCACGTTTGAAATATCCATTCTGAGGAAAAGATGCAGTTCAAAAAATGAAAGGGTGTTTTGCTGCCTTTTCATCTTTACTATTTAACGTTATCTAGCTGTTGATTGGAGGAAAAATAATTTAATTCACTGTGCTGCTCAAAGGCTACTGGAAACTTTTTTGTTTTCTTGCATGTTTTCTTCTTTCTCAGTTGACATCGTGAATCAATCAACACACCTCAAATGTCAATATGACAACTTAGACCATACCCATTTGTTTTTACTGGCTCTCTCGCATGACATGACATGCATGTGACAGAATTACCCTGTTCTGTGTCATATTCATTCACCTCCCTGTTTGGTTGTGTTGCCTTCATGCAAATTTCCTGCCTCGTCCAAATGACGAAAAATGCTGCCATAAAGAGTGTGATTTGTGACACGACGAAATAAACAATAGCATAATATGAAATGATAGACGTTTTTTTGTTGTCACATGATATACAGATGGGAGACAAATTAAAGGAAAAACCAACACAAAGTGTCTTAGTAAGGTGTTCGGCCACTACGTGCTGCCCAAAGAGCTTCAGTGCGCCTTGCAGGGTTGGAAATTAACTTTTTTCTCCACCTGCCACAGTGGCTGGTGGATACCAAAATCTACCAGCCAGTCATTTTTTTTTACCAGCCACTTTCTTGTTCGAAACGGCAGTGTGTAACTGCATGTGAAAAATGATAAAACGCAATCTAGAATCTTCAAGCCTGATTATTTAGGAAAATAGGCTATTTTATCAGGTAAATATTTAAACTCTTAAGGAAAATACTGACATCTCTCTCATACACACACACACACATAGTAGACACACACTGGGCCGTATTCAGGCTGGTTGGTGCCTTCATGGCAGCCATATCCTCCGGGGCTGATTTACCTGTATTCAGAGGTGTAGTGCTATTTGCACCGGAGCGCACCTATGACGTGCGTGTACGCGCATGCATGCACCGTATCCTCACAGCAAGCGACGCTCTGTCCACACTGAATCCGTTAAAAATGCACTTCTGTTACAGCATGTAAACAAACCATGTACCTATCAGCTGATTGCTCGATATGAGACTAAAGATGGGTTAGTAGCCTACTTGCTATCTTCCTACGTTTGTACTTTTTAAACAGAAAACACATGTTTTATATTGTGATATTTACATGTTTCTTTACTGGAAATGACATACAATATAGGCCTACCAGAAACTTCCAGCTCCCTGGTGATCTCCCTCCAGTCAGCTGCCACCTTATTTAGGTTTTGTAGTTCAACTTCATGAATCAGTCGTTCCTCGTCCATAATGCAGCGTTTTCAACACGAGTGACAGGAATAAATAGAAACAGGGCGTCCCACAAAAGTTCAGCTCACAACGGTGCGCCGAGTTTACATTATTTAACTACATCATCATAAACTTTTACCTTTTTAGCTGTTGCAAAAACTGAAAGGATGTTTTGCTTCCTTTTCATCTTTATTAGTCAGTGTTAGCCAGTAGACTGGAGAAAAAATTATTTAATTCACTGTGTCGCTCAAAGGCTACCAACAACAACTTTTTAAGGTGGAATGTTTTCCTGCATGTTACTCAATGCACGAGTTGACGTCGTGAATCAATCAACACACCTTAAATGTCAATATGACAGCTTTGACCAACTGTCTCCTCGTTAAAGTGTCTGAGTGAAACAAGCACACTCGCATTTCAATCTGCGTTGTGGAATATCACAAATCGTTCTGTTACAACTGCATTATTGTTTGTATATGCTACTTTTATTTACCCGCCACCGTGGCTGGTAGGTTGAGCAAATTCACCCGCTGCTACACAAAATCACCCGCATTTGGCGGGTGGNTCGGATTCAAGTTACTGACAGCTAGTCATGCAGCACAGTACTGAACCATATGTGTTTATCTTCTCTGATGTCATAAAGAGCTCATAAAGACATAATTGATTATGAGCATTAATAGTCAAGACTACCACTGGACCGTATATGTCATAAATGGTGACAAACATTCATAAACAGGGCAAAAAAGATAAAAAGATACACCGTATAATTAGGGAGGATAATTTCTTTAATGTTGCTCACACAGTTTAGTTTCACACAGTTTTTATTAAGGAACTGCTAAAGTACACATTAAAGGTGTAGTCTACGATACTGGAGAAAGCTTGTTGATATTTGAACTCAACAGCCAAACAAATACACCCCTCCCTTCAGCGCTCCTTCAAACTTGCGCAAGTAACGCACAGCATTAGTTTGTCCNGTCATCCTGGAAGAGACCACTCCCATCAGGATAGAAATATTTCATCATAGGATAAAGGTGATCACTCAGAACAACTTTGTATTGATTTGCAGTGACCCTTCCCTCTAAGGGGACAAGTGGACCCAAACCATGCCAGCAAAATGCCCTCCACAGCATAACAGAGCCACCGGATCCCCTAACTGTAGGGGTCAAGCATTCAAGTTTTTCCTTTGTCACCTGCCTGTATATTGTCATATTGCACAGCCCTATCCCTGAGTTTGGCCCGCTGTGATACAGACCTCATGGAGGTAATTATGGCTCCTTTACAAGACCGGCAGTGCTTGATTATTTCAATTTGTGTCAATAATAGTACTAATTCTGGGAGTCCTCAGTTAAATCTGAACACACAGACATATCCTTTACTATGATATCAATAACTCTGAAGTCTATCGCTAATAAAAGTCCATAAACCCACCTAGAAATCATAGAATAAAAGATGCTCCTTGTAACATAAGAAGCTGCCTAAGAATCCAGAGAAAAGTTCTCTTCCATTAAACCAAGAGGAGTGATCATGAAGTCATATGATCAGACAGGTAACTCATTGATTGGACAGTTTTAGTGATTGAATCATCAGCACTACATGGACCCACGTTTGGAACTCGGATTCAAGTTACTGACAGCTAGTCATGCAGCACAGTACTGAACCATATGTGTTTATCTTCTCTGATGTCATAAAGAGCTCATAAAGACATAATTGATTATGAGCATTAATAGTCAAGACTACCACTGGACC
>NTHP01000102.1:1323431-1337634 GCA_003416845.1 Oplegnathus fasciatus
GTTTAGTTTCACACAGTTTTTATTAAGGAACTGCTAAAGTACACATTAAAGGTGTAGTCTACGATACTGGAGAAAGCTTGTTGATATTTGAACTCAACAGCCAAACAAATACACCCCTCCCTTCAGCGCTCCTTCAAACTTGCGCAAGTAACGCACAGCATTAGTTTGTCCTGTGCACAAGCACAAGTTGTGACATATTATACCAAAGTGTTCAGTGGAAACGCAGCTAAAGCGTCGGTATTTGATGACCTGGGTTGGTGGCTCTACCCAAGTCGCTCTGTTTGTTTCCTGTTTACGGAGCCAGGGCTGTGTATGAGCACTGGACTTTTTTTTTCAGCGCACACACAGAATGGAAAGCTAGCGGACCACGAGGAGATATTCACTGAATTTGACAAAAACTGTTTTGGATTAGAATCGTAGACTACATCTTTAAGACACTTGCTCAGCACACTCCTTTTCACTGTTTAATTGATCAGGGAAATCCCTGCAGTCAGGTACTGACGTGCATACGTGTTATCATGGTTACCAGATGATCTCAGAAGATCAGAACAGTTGATGGATTTATGAGTAGTTTAGCTTTTGAACCCTTAAAGGCGACCCACACAGAAAGTGTTTTTTGAAGCGTTTTTGACGTCCGTCACTGGTCGGTCTCACACAACCGATATGCTTCCATGTTATTAAATGTAACGTGACGCACGTTGTTTTACAGTTTGAGTGAGTATTTTCTTCTTTCCCTGCCTCGCTTAGAGAAGGGTAATTTCAGCAGACAGCTGTTCAAAACACACAAATCTCCCGCTGTTTATATGTTTTGAACGGAATTTAAATGGATTGATTGAACAAGGCCCCCACTGTTGCTACTGTACCGTTTGAGCTTTCTGTTTTCACAGTAGTCAGATTTCTCCCACTCGCTCGCTAGTGGGCAGGGAAATAAAATCAATGAATCAATAAATAAAAACAACGCTGTTTTCTTCCTGTATGTTCCTACTTAAAAACAATTTCTGTCCAGTAAATTTCTGCTGTCAGTCGGCCTGTTGAAAACAGTTTGTCCTCCTGCTGTCCTTCCAGCTCAGAGGACACTGACCAAATGGAGGTCAGAGTTGGTGTGGATTGAATGGACTGGACTGCTTCAGTAGCTTATGTATCGCTTTTGATTGTGATTCACATATCCACTATCACAGAATCCTGTGTTTGGTCTGCTTTGCTTTCACACCACAAATGAACCGCTTCAGAACCGGACTCTGCTGTTCAGCCCAGAGCTTGACTTAGTTTCATACAAGACTAAACAAACCGAACAGGTTAGGTGTGAAAGCACCCTCATAGTAGACTAGACTTGACAGTAGACTGGTCTTAACACAGAGCACCAATGAAACACCTAATTTATTAGTCAATCAGAGTCAGTCAAAAGTGTTTCATATCACAGTTGAGGTGATAGAGTTGCTCATCAGTTGATTACTTAATATTATATCCTATAACTATAACCTCTCTCTATTTTGCTCAATTTTGGAACGGGCAGATTTAATTTGCCATCCCTGTCCTCCAAACACGCATCCTATCACGGAAATGTCAAACAAACATGCCAGATCTGCTTCAGTATCTCGTATCCTTATCTGGCTTTACTGGCTGTATATAATCGCAGGCAGTATGAGTCCTTGGTTATGTGTTTCAGGCAGAAATCCTTCACCCATTGTAATATCTGTCAAAGAGAAAGAGAGAGGAGGGAGCTGAGTGGTATAAATAGGGAATAGCTCAGCTATGCATATGTATGAAACTTTTGTACCCGTCTCACATGGTCATTTATTTCTAACTTGGAGAACATTTTAAATTTGCTGGAATATTATTCAAATCACAGAGCTCTGTGAAAGGAACACATTTGAATGAATTGCATGAAAAGTGGACTGGGGGGGGTTAGGAGTGTCTGGTGTGTCTCTCTCAGAGATGAGTGTTTTTCAGTGTAATTTACAAAGGGTGATCGTTTTTAGTTTGGTGCAGCAGCCAGTGACTTGATATTGGTACAATGGCCCACCTGTAAAAACCATTCACATGCACTGGGTGGACAGTGATTCATCAAAATTGGAGTATTATGTAACTTGATGTGATTGCAAAAACAGTAGTATAATTAATTGTTATTGTTTAAAAAGTATTGTTTGTGTCCTGGCATCTTGTGTTAGCACCAACAACAGAAAGATTCCTCAAGTATTGTCCCTCCGTTGCATCTTTGTGCAGAGCTCGACGAATAATGAACAAAAACTACAGTTATTCTTTCTATGAGTGCTGTGTATGAAGGGAATAATCCACCACATATAGAACTATTATATCTGACAGTTAAGATAAATTCAAGAGATAGACCTTCTTGTAAAACCGTATAAAATCATCATGAGTGTTATCTGTTTGTCATTTATCTTTTTTAATGCCTTAATTAGCCCGGATTTGATTTGTGGCTGACCAAGTGTTGCACTAATGACTATAATAAAAAGAATGTGAACTACATTGTAAATGAAATATATGCAGGTTATTTTCAGCCCTTATGAAGCAAACCGTTTAATTTGAAGCTGCATTCATTTAGTTATTTTTTTTGAGTGAGTTTATCATAACTTTTTGTTTTGGCTGAAAGCAGCTGCCTGCTGTGGCTGGAAACAAGGTCGATATGAACAGATTTTGCAGTCTTGAAAACCAAAATAACGAGATGTAGGACGCTAAAAAGCTAAAAAATGATACATCTGAAGGGAACTGCAGAGTTTAGCAATAGTTCCCTGTGAGTTGTTGTGCACCTCAAGCGACACCTTTCACATTACACACAGCCATTTGATCCATTATTTAGAAGTGCGAAGTCAAGGGCAACTGGACGTGCTTTAGTTTCTTGAAGATGTTTCGTCTCTCATCCAAAAACACAGTGCTCTGAATCTTAAGAACTGTTTAGACTGAGCAAACACATTAAGTCATCCCAAAAGTGCTGGGACACTTGTTGATTGGTCAACATAATCCCATTCTGTGTGAGAAAGAGTGATGGTTGTTGTATTCACTGCACTGACTTACACCTTGGCCTATTCTCACTGCCTGTGTCCTCATTACTAGTCTACCAGCTGTTATGGTTTGTATTAAGAATTGAAACCTTCTGACCCAGTTCATGCCCCTGCCAGACCAATGAAGTGCAATGCATCTCATGCTCAGACTCTAGGTATTATTTAGCACCCAGCAGACAACGTTAAGTGTACTGTATAACTTTGGCATTACTTTAATTTGCATTTCCAGTTCCCTCATTTAAATTTGATTATTCTTTCCTACAGAGAAAGCAACACATGTTTCTCTCTCTTCTAGTAATTACAGCCTATAGAAAAATGTCAAATGCTTGGCAAATCATGTTGTTTGAGGCACCTGTTCTCAGCTTTCGGAGGAACAATTTGTCTAAGACAAGAGGCATGCCACAGGCAAGAACTGAGGAGAAGCTTGAAGCGGTTTTATGCAGCCGTTGTCATTACTATGAATTATTTCGTCGAAACATGTCAGAAAGAAGTGACAGCAGACACCTGCTCGTGTTTGTTCCCCATCTGACTATTGTGACTGTGTTTTTTTTTGGACGAGTCACGATATTGAATTGCTTGAAGCGTATCATTTCATTTCATTCATATCCTCTATCCACTTAATCCTTTTCATGACTACAGTGGAATACAGGCTTCAGCATTCTTCAGGCAAAACACAGGGAGACTCCTTGATAGTTTTTGAACTCCCTGCCATCATTTGCTGTTTTTGATCTGTTGTTAGCTCTATATAATATGTGTATGAGTCTGTAGGTTTACACAGTTATTACAGTATGTGCACAGGAACTGCATTTATTTATAGATATAAAAATCACCCTGTGCCTTTATGTCTTGTGAAAAGGGATTCTAAGATGGTTTTTGAGCCTCTAATATATGTTTATACGCTTTTTTTTTAGATAATTAGGAAGTATATAACGCATTTTACTCACAACAGCTAGGCATGTGCACATCATATGTAGTGCAAATTTTTTAATGGACACAATGATGTAGCCAGAAAATGGTTCTCGGCATCAAAACTAAGTGCTGTATGTTATGTGATTCGTAGTTATTTTCATTTCTAGCATTACAATGCACCTTAGGAAGATGCGTTCTGTTATCCCTCCAGCACTATGGATTCCAAGACTTTCTGATTAACAAAATAAAATATTCTACCAATGGAGCACAAAAGACCTGGACTGCAATTTTAAACAACACCCCTATAATCTTAAGTAAAGGGTTGTAATTATGTGCCATAACAACAAATATAGTATTTGGAACTTGAATATAGGTGTAACTTAATAAAAAAATAACCTTTTGCATTAATTTCTTTTGGAAATCTATTTGATCATCTTTTCCAAACTGGCACTTAAGCTGACATTTAAGACTATAATTAGGCACTCGCATAATGGCATCAGCTGCTAAATAACATGGGATTACCCGAGTAATAAATAACCAGGGTGGCGGTGGTCTATTATGTGTGAAAATGTTGTGACATTTAAACATTTATTTTCATGTTTTCAAGGAATACATACCCAGAGTTTTGGACATATGTTGAGTGGGTCAGAAACAAGTTAAGTGTTATTCAGTGCCTTTCTTCTGAAGCAAAATTCAAGAAATCTATTCCAAACCAATGAGCACATGCCAAATATGTCAAACTAGAAAAGCATCATCATGCTGTTTTCCATCCTTGGTTGGAAGAACCTTTTTCCATCCGCCAGATGACAAAAGGAAATGTCAGCAAAGGTAAAAAAAAACCCTCTTTGTGATTTTACTTTAATGCATCTGTTTTAATCATCTACATCCGTCTTCCTTTAGCTTGAAGCCAATAACGGTGCTTTCAGTTGCATTGCCAGCAGTGTTTGTTAAGCTCTCGTTGGTGTTTGCGATCTCACAGCTGCTTGCCATCCTTTTATGATGTTTGATTCTTTCATACAGCACCATACATCCACTGACTAACCTAAATCTAACACTGATTTAGGTTAGTCAGTGGATGTATGGTGCTGTATGTCTTGTCTTTAATGTAAAATACAGGAATTCTTCACTTCAACATTTCTCTTTCATGCAGTGATTCTTGGTGTATCTACTGTGGGGCTGCAACTAACGATTATTTCAATATAGATTAATCAGCAGGTTATTTTCTTGATTAATCTTTTTTTCCATAAAATGTTAGAAAGTAGTGAAAAATGCTCTGTATAATTTTCCACTGCCCAAGGTGACGTCTTCAAATGTCTTGTTTTGTCTGACTAACAGACCAAAATCCAATGATGTTCAATTTACTATCATGTATGACAAAAAAGCCCATCAAATTCTCACATTTAAGAAGCTGGAAATGTCGATTATTAAAATAGTTGCTAATTAACATTCTGTTGAACGACCACTTGTTGCAGCTCTACAGTAAGTGTATCTGTTTTAAATTTTTCATTATTTAATAGCCACGTCGATAGATAACACTGTCATTTCATCACAAATCTACATCTGTGGCATTATGCATCAGCATTACACAATAGTATTATGCCAGTAAACTATATTTGAATAAAAACAAATGAAGTTTGGGTTTGCTTGGAGTAATAGCATGTAAAAAGTATTCTCATTTAGACTTGTCATGTACAATCATTCTGCTCTTTGTCTCGTAATATTAGTCCTACTTTTACTGACACAACTAAGTTTAACGGTGCGATAGAAAAATATGATTTAACTGAATCAATTGGTTGAAACCATATTTTTGCCTAAAACTAATTAAGATAAACGTAGGCTATCTCCTCTCCATTCATTTCTTCTGTTTTTTCTTTTTTTGTTTTTCAAAATTGCACTGTACATGAGCAGAAGCACAAGTCAGTTGTTATTGTCCATTATACACCAGCTGGAATAATTACTTGCCTTAAATTTGTGAAGGTTTTACTGCTACATGCTATATCATCTCACTACATTAAGATAACAGAAGGCAGTTTAGGTTATATCCTAATACTTCTACAAGCTCTGGCTGTTTCTCCTGGCCTTGGTAGCATGGATCATTATGGCAAACTTCACAGCTGCTTTTGTCTTTTACACAAAACTTTCCTTTAGATACTTTGTTTACATTGCTTTATTAGCTTAGTGAAATGTCCATCTCTCAATGTGATAATAATTAGATGTCTTAGAAGTAATAATTAGAACGTGGATACAATATTTGTACAGCAAATTATTCTGAGTGATGTTAATATGGATCAGGATATGAGCTGGGGCACCCTTGAACATTATGACATGCATGGTAATCACTCAAAAATTAAATCTATCTGACATATTAATGCAGTAACTGGACCACTTGGTGTGTCAAACATAAGTTTAACTTTACTTTTCTTCCTATCGGCACTATAAGCTCCTATTGTCAGTTTCATTGCAGGTTTTCTTTACCTCAGAAGATTGAGGTCAATATACATTAAAAACAGCTTGCTGTCACAGCTGCTCCTCTGACAAATGTAATCCACCTTTTCTTCTAAATATCACAGTTATATCATTTTTGTCCCAGTATGACCTTCCACTGTTGCATCAAAAGATCTTGCCAGAATAGAATATGAAGAGACTGCTCTGAATATTTCCCTCCCTCTCCAGCTCTGATTTAAGGGTAGGATCTGACTGGTATGCTTTGAACATAAGGGTCTTGTGGATGTATAACATGAGGGTTCACAATACCATTTTTTTTGCAGGAGAATGGCTAAAAGCACAGCTCCCATGTCGCACCATCACGCTCCTCATGTCTGTTGCAGTCATACATGAGTGTTCAGTGCAGGCTGCGTGTTTATCCAGATCTGGTGAAATGATTTGTGTCTGGAACATTCTGACCTTACAGATGAACAGTGGATTATGCTTCAGAGTGGTTTGAGAAGTTCCTCTAAATGGTTTTCAATTTTTTTTTTTTTTCAGTATGAAAGCTTGGAAGCATTTAGAGAGAGTACATTGTACAATAATAAAACCTTTTACATCTGCATTGGTAATAGGCTACAGTGTGAGTATATATGTACATGTACAGTACAGTCAGCACCATAAGTGTCCATTAAGCGTAGTTTAACCTACAGAGGTTATCTGTTTGCCAATGCTATGCGTTTTGCTGTCATAGAGGAAATAAGTTCCTTTTTATGAAATCACAGATATGACAACTCCACAACTGTTGTTTGTTGCCAACGACAGTATGAGCCAAAATCTTATCTAAAAATCTTGCTATGGCTGAAAACTAGATTTCTAACTATGGTGTGAAGCCAACACTTGACAATTCAAGTTATTTAAGTTATGTCAAGTCAAGTGGGAGTTATGATATTTTTTCATTTAGTTTTTCATGGTAATCAGTGAGGAAGAGTCATCAAATCACTGTAAAAATGGTGTTATAGGCAGTATTGTCATATTGTGAGCCCAATAACCATATTAGAAATGCTAACAGTCAGTAGGAGACAGGGTTGGGTACCGTTCACATTTGAACCGATAGCGGTATCGGTACCTGGAATTCGGTACCGGTACCCAGCGGTACTTTTTCTGTAATAACAAAAAATGTAATTTCAGTTGTAAAATGGAAACAAACTTCTCAGCTGTTTTGTTATTTTGCATTTCGTTATTTGAACATTTTACACACCACACAAAATAAAACCCCTCTCTACCTCCCTCTCTACCTCCCTCTCCCCTCCCAAAACCGTCCCTACAACCTTCAGCCTGTTACAGTCTGTCACCAGCAGATGTGTAGTGTTGTTTGTTTAAGTACCGGAGCACACCTATGACACACACATGTATACGTGCACACGCACGGTTAAGTTGTGGCTCGTTTCGAAGGTTACGTAACCACTGTTCCTACGGTGGCAAGTTTACATACATTAGTCGACTATAACGGACCACACTAGTTAACGTTAGCTAGTTATACACTGGAGAAAAATAATTTAATTCACTGTGCCGCTCAGAGGCTACACCGGCAGCTGCCAGAAACTTTTAAGGTGGAGTGTTTCCTTGCATGTTACTCAATGCATGAATTGACGTCGTGAATCAATCAACACACCTTAAATGTCAATATGACAACTTTGACCATTCCCTTTTGTTTTTAGTGGCTCTCTTGCATGACACACGCTTTAGTGATGATTGGTTCTTCAAGCGCTTAAAAAATATTTCTGAATTTGAACCAGATTATGCAAACTGGGAATATTCTTTTTCCCCACGTGGACAGAAAAAAGTGCCGAAGCGTCGTTCCAGTGCACTCCGGCAGTGCTACACCTGCGGTCACCAGGGTATAGCGTGAGCATGCTGTCATGTGTGTCTCGGAGGAAGCACATGTGATATCCTTCCCAAAATCTAGGAGTCGTAGCAGCGAGGATAGTTTAGTGGGATTGGGAGAAAAATTTAAAAAAACTAAAACAAATGATTTCACATTACAAATATTGCAGAGAGCATTGTCTGCGTCAAGTTTTGAAAAGTGTAATCACACTTGAGAGCGCTTTCGGCTCGCCATTTCACTGACTGTGTGTTGCAGGGGTGACGTCACATGGTCTTTCTCTAACATATACTTTACTCTCACCCAGATGTGCTCTCAGATACCTAAATTTGGCACAGATTAATTTAACGGGAATCAGTACTCTGTAGTACCAACGTAATTTGGTCAGTACCCTTAAAAGCACAGAGTTCGGTACCCAACCCGACTTTCCATGGTCTAAAAGGAAGCGTTTTCAAGAGCTTAGCTGGCGAGTCTGACAGTATATGACCGATGAACAGAGTATAGGAATGCTTATAACCATTATATAGCTGAAAGCTTTGGAAATCATTCACAGGTTAGTGAGGCAACCATATTTTCCTTTCTGTCTTAGTGACACATTTAATGTATTTCCTTTGAGAATGTGGCAAGTTTTGTGATTTAACAATAGAAATAAAGTGCAAGTAAATCTACTGGAATAATTCAAAATTAAACTGAAATACGTTCAACACCAAGTCAGATTTTCTTTTCAGATTTGCTTCATCACTCTTGATTCTGGGAAAAATAAGTTTCTTTATTTCAAAACAACAACAAGTCAGCGATGTAGTACAATTTACAATGCAGCATACAAACAACATAAACGTGCAATGTATAACAGCATCGCTTCATGACGGCTACCCAAAATTGGCAGGGATTCTGGCTAACACAGTTAATAAGATGAACTCGACACCGCTGTGTTAATGCTTTGTGTGTGTGTGGCTGCAGTGTGTCTGTATATGTGTGCATAACTCTTCTGCTCATCATCAGTGTCATTGCACAGCCTTTCTACGACATACTGAGAGCCACAGACCTCCCCTCTCATTATGCCACAAAGAATGAAACGAATTAACCACTGGGTGGAGCTGTCACACTCTCTCATTTCTTTTTTTCTCTCACTGTCTCTGTCTCTCTCTCTCTGACTTCAGTCTGTCTCTGGCCGCTCTTGCTAAATCATCCTCTCCCTATCAGTGCATGTCTTTCTCTCCTCATCCTTCTTTTGTTTTCCTGTCTCCTGGTTAAAATTGCACATACTAATGAGGCTTTTTGCTCTCTCTCTCTCTCTCTCTCTCTCTCTCTCTCTCTCTCTCTCTCTCCCTCCCTCCCTCCCTCCCTGTGAATTGTTTTTCATTTTCTCAGAATGACCTGACCCCTTTCCTTCTACCTCAACCACTGTTACCTCCACAACATTACATATCACTATAGTTATAATGATGTTTGCATTCATTGTAAGCGTATTGTGTTTGATTTCAATGTAACCATTGTTAAGCTTTAAATTGATACTAACAGCTGAATTATCCATGTAAATCTCCTTTAAGTAGAATATCTACAACAATATGTCATTCTCAAATTCATTTTGATATGATAATAGAATATTTAAAAGGTTCTGTATGTAACTTTCAGACTATCGGACCACCCTGCACATTGAAAAATGACGCCATGACCAATAAGTGATGCCAAGGGGTCCTGACCAAGCATCCATGTGTAACAAATTGGGAGTGAGAACGTGTTGCGTTGCATTTTCCGGAAAAAAAACGTGCCGAGTCCTTTACATAGAAATCAGTCTACAAGCTGTTACAGGTAACTGAGAAAGTCAGGGAAGGTCTCATTTCTATGTTATGTTACAGTCTGTTCACACATTGTAAATACATATAAACTGTTACATACAGAACCTTTAAGTGAAATTAACCAGTACTGGTGTGAATGTGATCATTTTTATTTGTTTTTTTTTATCTCTCTTTTAAACGTACTTCTCCAGGATGTAGATCACACACATCAAACCCCAAGATGAAACAGACCGAGGACTCACTTTTAATGCTTTACTTCCTCATAAAACATACACAGACAAGTAGGCTACAGATGATGATTAAATAACCATATCATTCCTCTTGTTGTTAATAAGAACGGATTCATTCTAATAGGTATGGGGGGAAAAAATTCCTCTACGATTCTGAAGTAATTCACAAATGCCAAAAAACGATTTTTGTAACTTCCGTTAGCGATATCTGATGGGACAAAAAAATCTGCGAGGGCCCAGGGCAGCCCCCGGACGGTGTATAGCGTGCGCACCGAGTTATCTTGAAGTCAGTTTTTAAAAAAAGCCAAGTGTCTTGATGCATTTTAATAATAATTTTAATAATAATTTAATAATTAGCTTTACAAGACGAAGGTGAAATATTTTGTGAATACTTTTTATGCCATCACCCAGAGACTAACGTTAACAAAGTGAAGTACCGAACTCCAGCACTAACAAACAAGCGGGCCAACCAACACTTTTCTTTTCAACTCTGGTCGGGTGACAACATAACGTGGTCCCCAGTCCGTGTCATTTCAAAAGACATGCATCTGTACAGTGCTGTGGCCTACAATGAGTTTCACAGCGCTCCTTATGCTTCACTTCTCGCAAGTGTGAAATTTTGGGTGAATGCACGCTTTGGCTTTGGCTTTATTGACATCCTTTCATTGATGTCACCATCTAATGCTGAGTGCCACGTTGAAGGCACATGTTGAAACAAAAATAGCTAATTCATAGTTTTTTTTTTAGTAAACAGGAATGCTTTCAAACACTGACTTCCTGTCTCACCTCAGTTCTAAAGAACTAAAGAGTAAGGTTGGGCGATATAGACAATACAAACGCTGAACACAATAGAAACAATCCCTCGATAAGAAAATTCGGAAATTCCATATACTGTCGATAAGTTACATTGCTTGACAACATACGAACAGCCAATCATATGAAATAAATTTATTTCTAACCAATTATATGGACAGCCCACTTCCCAAAATGGGCACAGCGACGTTGGTTATCTAACGCATACTATGCTACTGTTCTGGTGTCAAAAGTTGGAAAGTGAAGCAGGAGATACCAGTGCTCCCTTTGAAGAAACATTTTTGTGTTGGCACAGAAAGCGACAGGTGATCAGTCACACCAACCTTAAAAATAAAGAGCTGGTCTTGATTAAAGAGATAACAAGATGTTGGTGGTGTGGCGATACTTTGGCTTCTTAAGCCAATATAGATATATAAAAAGCAAAAAGGCACATATTTATGCTTTTTTCACATATCCATATCAATTGGTTTGAATAAAAGTTAGTGTAATAAAATGTTTTGCCATAGTCACAGCCCTACAGTAGAGGTACAATGATAAAATAAGGCAAGTACATTATTTTTCACTTTTAAAAATATAAAAGTCATTGTTTAGTTTAACCACAACAATGCTCCCTTCTTTTGTAGTTTTCTCCATCACCACACCGCGTTTAATTTGTGATACCCATCAATCTCTGCAATGTTTATTGAAAGGAATATCCTAAAATTTTGCTTTAGGTTTGTTGCTTCTTCTGTTGCTGTCTTGCTCTTTTTTTTACATGCATCTCTGGCATAATTGAAATTTGATGTTTTTCTTTGATAGGACTGTCTTACATGAAAGTAGCTACTTTGGCAGTCAGTATATAAATTTACATGCTAGCAGAACTGAGAATAGTGTACTTTCTGTCCACCAGTATGATGGCTGTTAAAGGCTGTGACATCAGCTGCAGGACTTCAATAGAAAGGCCATCTCCACGACAGTCCTCTTTGTCCACTGCTCTTCAGTGACTCCAATCTGACTTCTACAATCATGGGTGACTTCATCTCTTTCAATGCATCTCTGCTATCTTGCCAACACTCAACCTCTTACTGTAGGTTCAGCCCTGTTATGTCGGCCACTCTTAGCAGGAAAGACAACTGCCAGCATTTCTCTCACCAGCTAAAAGAGCTTCAATAACTCCCACTGATCCACTAAGGGGTTTTGAGATGGAAGATAAGTCCATTTAAGTTTCCAAATATCTATTTGACTTGCTTCTCCTTTACAGAAGGCACTGTTTTAACTGGACACTAGAGGTATAACGGTACACAAAATTCATGGTTCGGTATGTGCCTTGGTTTTGGGCTCACAGTTTGGTATGTTTTTGATACAGCAGGGAAAACAAAAAATGTAGAACAAAACATTTTTGTTATTTAATGACAATAATGCTCCAAGACTGATGTGTTGATCATTTCTGAACTACTGCAGCTTGCGCTCGTTTATACAGGGCAGGCACAACGGATCGACTAAAATGCACACGTGAAGACAATTTGTAGTGGGGCTTAAGCACTTTGACCGTATGCTTAAAAACTCACGCTCCAGAATTTCTGTTCAGTGCATGCAAGTAGTGACAAAAATAGACTATTTTGATAGTAATTGTTTGGGTCACAGGGCGTAATGACCCGAGGAGGTCACATACTGAACCGAACGTCCTGTACCGAGTGAATCAGGACAGATACACATACTGTTACCCCCCTACTGAACACATTTACCTTTGGATTTACTGTTAACAATAATCATGCTGGAGTATTATACGTGTGGCCAACATCTAACGACTGCGACTAGCGACTTTTTGCCATTATTGATTAATCTGATTATTCCCAATTATTTCGATATAATCTATAAATAAGTCTATAAAATGTCAGAAAATTGTGAAAAATGCATCTAAAAATGTCTAAATCTCAATACAACATCACCAAATAGCTTGTTTCGGCCAACCAACTCTCCAAAACGTAAAGATATTTAGTTAACTATTACATAAAGCCAAGAAAAGCATCAAATCAAATAATTTACAAGCTGAACTATCAAAATAATCAATCGACTAATTAAATAATCATCTTATCATTTCAGCTCTACTAACAGCTCTAATACCTCATGAATGTGGATTGTGTAACTAGAAACAGTATTTGGCATTTGTTTACAGCATGCCAGATTTCAAGTATTATTATTTACTGCATCACAATTTTCCACTATTTTGAGGTCAAAGTTCACTTTACACTTTTCCCCATGGTTCTGGTATATTGCATGCAAGCAGTCACCTCTCCTGGTCCTACGTGCCTTCAACCTGAACCTTGCCAGAATATAATGTATGATGTGAAATTTGTGGATTGGCTTTGTGAGACTGTTCTGCACATCAACTTTTTGTGGAAAGATGTGAATTGTGAGTTTCCTGTAGCAGTATGTAATGACTGAGATGTGGCCACATTTTAAACATCATGGACAACTGTGCAGGGCAGCCTGGTTGTTCATCAAAATCATGACATGACTGGAAGGTTTCATGTTTGATCGTCCTGACAGTAAATTTCACCTCTGTCCATCAGTGTCGGGGTCCATTAAGAAGGCTCAGAAGCATTTCCTGCTCCGTGGGTTACCTGAACGGCTCTGGCCCCTTGATGAAATGAATTTTATTGGCATATTTGAGAATAGCAATCGGTGTGTGTGTGTAAAAGGTAAAATCTTTATTGTACTTGTGTTTTCTTTGTAAATGCCTTTGTGCGTGTAAAAAGAAACACAAATATATTGTGTTCTACCAAAAAGGAATGATACCAAGGTCTTGTAAGGTATTGATCAGCTACGTGAGAGGGCACATGGCTGTCTTAAATGACGCCATGATAAATGACGCCATCACTCACTGTCTTCGGGTTCACTGACATGTGATGCTGCTGCCCTTTTCTTGTCCATTACTTAGTACTTATCTAAGAGTGGATAGTGAAGTTCATTCCTCACATGGCACATACCTTTGGTTCCTTCCATTCCCTTATGAAGGATTAGTGTTGTCTACAGCAATGTTTTCTGTTTCCTTTACGTGATCTTGCTCAACAGATTAAATGGACTTCAGGCTGTTACATGCATGTGTAACGTTCTTCCACCATTCGCTTCTTTTATCTGAAG
>NTHP01000102.1:1346613-1360764 GCA_003416845.1 Oplegnathus fasciatus
CAAATCTATCATTTAACTCCACGCCGGAAGACACTGATCCTTCTATCACAAACATCTTTATCATGACCTACCTTTTATTATGAACTACAACGTGCCCAGCCACCTGGCTAGCCCTCATGAGGGAGCCACGAGACATACGACTTTTACGAATTGGGAAGAATATCTGAAGAGTGCAAATCAAGTAGCATGCAGTTTTATTTTTAGACTTTATAGTATGTTTTTGTATCAGCCTATTTTTAAAAGAGTCCCAGAGGACTGTCACTCTTCATCCACTCCCAGTCAAGTCGACTTCCCCCCTCGCAGTATGTATCAGCAGATCAGACCTACAAGGACAAACAGTAACAAAGACTATTTGGGGAACAAACAAAGAGCATACAAATAAACAACTCTGTCTCTGTCTCTCTGCGTCTCTCCCTCACATCTCCTTGTATGTGACAGGTAGACATGGAGCTCAAACAAACCTCACCCACCTCTCCTTTGAGTTAAGCGAGAAAAAGCCAGTCAAGTTATTTTCAGTTGAGTATGTTTTCTTCATGATTACAGACATAGTATCTTTGCATCCAAATGCAACAAAAAAATGAAAGTAAGAAATATTTCAAACACACTATTTTTGCTTTTCCAAATATGATATTTAGAATTGGGAACTTCCCAAGCTCCAACAGTGCTCTCCTCTCACATTCCCCCACTGCCCAATTTAGGCTGCTGACCTCTTTTCATAAAGTTAGCATCTACCATTTGTGTTTGTGCCCCTATAGTTCAAAATTAAACTCATGTAATGTCAGGTACCAACTATGAATCAAGTGAAGCCTCTTCATTTGGGTGAAATTATAACACAGGGTTGACTGGTTCTCAAGAGGAAGAAGCAGAACAGAAGACTTTCTTTTTTGTTGTGTTGTTGTGAAGTCCCAAGCATTTAGTTTAATGCACAAGAGGGAAAGAAAGGACTAGAAAAGTTTCAATATCTCAACTGTCAGAACTTCATCATGCAGCGGACCAAACCTGAGAGACATTTTTAGTACAGTTAGTTGGTCAACATCTGCTATAAAATGCGTCTATTTGTTAGTTAGATTTAGAACCATCTCATCCACAGACGACCACTGAAACTGATGTTTTATCTATATGTGATCACCATGTGCCCAAAGCCCAAGTTGTGTCATACTATATATGATAACTCAATCTGTCTAATTTCACACTTCCTTGGGTTGGCTGTGATCATTGACAGCCTTAAAGCCCTCAGATGCTGCATATGCTCTTGACAGCTGTTCTTATAAATGATGGTATTATCTGTGTGGTAACTGAAATTAAATTGAAATCAAGTGTAAAGCCCATATGATGAAGAAAGAGAAAAAGTGAGAGAAAGGGACTATTGTGGTGAAGAGGGCGGTGAGGTTGAAGGTGAAGCTCTTCAAGATAGGGTGACGATCTCAAACGTCCGGAAGAACCTTGGAGTTGGACCGCTGCTCTCGCGTCGAAAGCAGTTGGCTGAGGTGGTTGGTGCATCTGATTAGGATGCCTCCTGGACGCCTCTGTGGAGGTGTTCCGATTACGTCCAACTAACAGACCACGGGTCAGACCAGGAATACACTGCAGGGATCACATCTGGCATGGGAATGCCTTGGGATCTCCCAGAAAGAGCTGGAGGACGTAGCTAGGTGGAAGGACGTATGGACTATCTTGCTTAGCCTGCTGCCACCGCAACCTGGATCACGATGAGGGGTGGAAAATGGATAGATGGACTGTCGTGACTAAGAATTTGTCAGTTTAGCATGGTCAAATTACATTGGGTAAACACAACTGTTGTCCAATTGACTCAGCAATTCATCAGCCCCGGGCACTGGAAACTGTCAAACAAAGTCTGTACAACTTTAAAGGCACTTAAAATACAGGAAAATTCGTTCTTATATCTGATGTCCTACTTCATGTTTCCATTTGTAGTCTACAGAGTTTCATGTTGATACAAGTCTTATTGGCTTATTTATGAATATGAGCCTATCTGCGGGGTCAGGGGTGAATCATCTGCATACTCACTGTAACTGTATAAATTTAAGAAAGGATGGAGTCACCATAAACTCATTAGATGGGAAGCTTCATGTGAAAGGTGCTTACTTCAATTTGGGTGAACTCAAATATCCAAAATATAATCAAGCGAAGAGACACCTTTTACTGTGACATTCTTGTGGAAAACTATTTGTTCTGTACATTAGAGACTTTGATCAGCGCAGTTATTGAATCCTTCTGAAAACTGGCCTTGAATGCAACCACTGAGACATCTGCACAGATGGGATGTCCAAATAATGTTGCAGCTTTCTGCGTTATAGGGTGATACGGTATAATATTGATTGATCAAAACTCGATTATTCATTGACATCCCTTCAAAGGATGCTGCTGATCTTCTGAAGGCCTTCAGGAAGGCAGCAAGGTCATGCAAATTACACTTATCTGAACCAGTCGGAGAGAAGATGGATTAGTAAACCACTCAGGACAGCCCTATATCCTCCATGCACCTATCCACAATTTTGTGGGGTGCCTGGTGATGTTGCTGTTGCATAGCAAGCTGGCTTATTGCAGGTTATTGCTGGACTTCCCACAGCAAAGACTTCAGTGTCCCTGTGCTGAGTTCTTCCTTTGGTTTTTACATTATGCACCGTTTTGGCTGAGATCCTGCGTCTTCCCCCTGTGTGGTCAAACATAGAGTTACACAGATCATGTTAATTATGCGCAGTGCTCTTTGGTGACTGGCTGCATCACTGCTGGCTGTCTCTCCCTCCCCAGCCTTTCTGCCTGAAATCCCAGAGTTAAACCTTTCACTTTAATTCACAGTAAACCACTGTTAACATTGATCAAGACTGACCACAGCATACTGTATGGTCACAACATATATATTTACTATGTATGGTATTAGATCTTATTTTCCACATCACTGACTGACACAGGCAAACTGTCCTCCATTTCACCCCAGAATTGTGTCCTCTGTTGTGTCGAGGCTTTGATCTTCCTTGGCTTCCAGTGTCAGATTTTTAACTCCAGGTGTGTCATTATATGCCAAGTGCACCTGAATATAAAAAATCCCTCTTTTGAATTTGCAAATGCCACAAAAGCAGAACTCATTTTCAGGTCTGTGTAAAAAGCGGCACATTGTAGAATAATTCTAATTACAAACCTGCTGAGAAGCCCACAGTTTGCAGGGGGTGTCTGTTTAAACAAACACTATTCATTCAAGTGGAAACTGATGTTTCACACAGGTCTGCATTTCGGCTCGTTGCAATGAACTAAACGACTACCACACAGCGTTTAAGGAATGAAGGGGTTCATTCAAGATAAAATACATACAATACTTACAGAACAAATCTGCCGATCTGAGCTGAGGTCATTGCTTTGCATGTGTGGTTGTGTGTGTGTGTGTGTATGTATGCTTGTGGTTTCTTTCTGTTAGTTCAAATCCCTCTTTGCCTCTTTGTACTGGACAGTGTCAGTGATGAAGGGGGCAGCCATTATTCCCCTTGGGTTGTTAGGCAGAAGTGGCCTGGCTGAGATGACAGGTAGTGGACAGAGCTATGGCTCAGTGCTGACTGGCTCGCCAGCTGACTGATTAAAAAAATGTGCTGAGTTTATGGTTTGGGGGTGAGAAGTCCAGTGTACTCAGGGGGGATCTAGTGTGGTCTGATGCTAACAGCAAATGAATCTGACTGACCCAGACTTATAGACAAAACTTGTGTTCATTTTTTGTTTTACTGGCTTTGTACTACCTATAAATCTGTTTCTGCTTTTGTTTTGTAAGTTTTTCTCCCAGGTACACTAGTAATCACACACTCTGTACCTATGTCCGGTCACAGACCAAATCATGAGGGGTCCCAGCCATTTACCACACAAGACAGAATAGGTTTACGTTACTCTTTGCATTCTGTTTACTCCATTAAACGATGACATGACGAGAGAAAAGTCATTTCTTCTTCTCCGTTCCAACAAGATGTGACTGGCCTGGGTCATTGAAAAACAGCACTGCACACAGGCATTTTTATGAATATAAAGCAAATGAAAAACAAACAACAGAGAGATGTTCTTGCATCCTCAAACGGCATGAATAATGCATTTTCTAGCTACTGTATGTGGTCTACAGGAGCAAGGACAGAAAACATGTGAGCCTTCATATGAATAACACACCCACAAGTGGATTTAGTGGGCGTCTCAACCAACACCTCTAGCATTTGGCTATTCATCACATTGCAGTGGGTCACGTTATCATCTGCTTATACTGTGTGTGTGCGTGAGGAAATTCAATTTTTTTGTTTTTACAGCAGCCACTTACACATTCATGCTTCCCCTAAATCTTTGCTACATTTAAAAATCTCAGTGGTTTGTAGATTCCACATACAGGTAAAACAAACAAATATCAGCAATTAGATATTATGCACCAGTATTTCTTACATTGATTCTTGTCAGTGATACATTTTGGAGACTGTAGTCCTTAAAACAACTTCTTCAGTTCTTACCTACTCGGAATCATACAGATAGAGAGACGAGTTGTAAATTATCTGAAATAATGCCTTTGTCTTACAGTTTTGATGTTATCTCGGCCCTTACTTAAGAAATTGTCAGTGTAGTTTTTGCTGAAGAGCTGCGGTTTGATTTTAACGCTAACATTACCACGCTGTTGTTTAATCATGTTACATAAAATGCAAACACACTGAAAAACAAAATGTATTCACACCTGACCTCTGTATGAACTCATATGCCTCATAAAACATAGTTGGTGCTCTTTCAGAACTATATTCTCATATGATTCACATAATGTTGTGTACTGATTATCAGATGTTATGGAGGATTAAAGGTAAAATTTCTCTGTGGCACATTATTTGTATTTCCTTTTTTTGTGTGTTTGTTTGTTCTATACTTCCGAATAGGAGATGAAGTCAAGTCAAGTCAGTTTATTTATAGAGCACATTTAAAAACAACAAACGTTGACCAAAGTGCTTTACAGAGAAATTAAGATCAAATAAAAACAAAGACAAAAATTAAAGGAAATAAGCATAAAATATAACACAAACAGCATTGCACAAACAACAAATAAAGAGTGTGGTCACGCATGTCTTCATNAAAAGATGGGTTTTTAGACGGGTTTTAAAGGTGTCAATGGAGGGGCAAGATCTAATTGTTAGTGGCAGACTATTCCACAATTTAGGGCCAACAACTGAGAAAGCTCGATCGCCTTTGGTTTTTAACTGGGTGCGGGGAATGAAGAGCAGTGATTGGTCACCTGATCTGAGGGATCGGGAGGTGGAACAGGGGATGAGCATCTCAGAGATGTAACCTGGTGCCAGTCCATGTAGTGCTTTAAAAACAAATAAAAGAATCTTAAAATCAATTCTGTACTTCACTGGTAACTAGTGAAGAGAGGTGAAGTGGTAGAAATACTGTTACAGTGTTTACCTGTCTAATGTCACACACAAAAATAAATTCTGGCTATTTTCATGTGCTGATGAGTCATTAAAGATGTCAAGAATACACAAGCCAGGGGTTAATTAATTTACTGTTCAGGGATGCATATCAAGGTGTACCGTGCAGGAAAATTAAAATGTTCTATTTTTGGTGCAAGATAAACAATTGCATTATATGAATTAATTAAGGCATGACTATAATTTGTAACTCTTAACAATATCATAAATTAAATCTTTAATTAAGCTTTGACAACAACTTCTTGTAAATTAGAAGATAAAACTAATTGTGTATTGGCATTTGTTGGCTAAAAAACAATAACTACTGCAGGTTTAATGGTAAATAACTTTCAAAATCTGTGATGAAAGATGCTGTAATGTGAAATAGTTAGCACATGTTGACCCATGTGATCCTCTTCATATGTGTTTAAATCAGTCTTAATCATGTCTGGTTTACATGATTATCTGATATAGCATTGTCCCACTCACTGTGGTAGATATTAAGTTACTATATTACTTTATGAGAATACAGGGCAGAAAGGAAAAACTATATCAGCTGATTTTCTTTTTAACAACACACTTACCTGTTGATGCATGTCCTCACCAGAAAAATGTGTCGGCTTGTATACAGACAGACAGAGCAGGAGTATGAGCACCATTTTTACGTGATGCCATTGTGTTATTTGATTTTTAATTCAAATAATAAATATTTTTATTTATATTACATTTTTTTATGTCACGACAGCCGCTTCAGTTAGTTTTTATTTTACTCATTCTGCCCCTCTGTCCCTGTCTCCAGCCACTTCCCACTTTCCTCAGGCCCATGCATATCTTAGGAACTCTCCAGACTTGCCATTTTCCATCCATCCACCAGATGCCCTCAGACTTTCCCACCAGTCCCAGTCACCTGACTCTGAGTCACGAGTTCTCCAATGACCCCCCACAGTATTTACACCAGCCCATCGCCACCTGCTCCTGGCCAGAATGTCAATGTAGTTATGTTGCTCATAGTCTTTACATCCAGCCACGTGTACCTGTTCCCGTTCCTTGTTACCCGTTTCTGTATTTTTTAACCTGTTGCATGTTCCTGACCCACTCTCCAGTCATGCCCCCTTGGATTTGTTTGACTGGTCTTGCTACCATCCTGTTGCCAACTTGTAAGCCTGTTCCTGACCGTTGCCTTCAGTAAATTTACCTTCATCCTACCTTCTTGCCTTGTGTGTGTGTGTGTGTGGTATGTGTGTGTGTGCGCCTTTATCTGCCTCCCTCTAATGCCTGAATATCCAACAATTGTGACAATTTACTTATGCTGGGAAAAATAGCCCAAGCTGTCATTATGGACACTTTAATTTTGCATTTTATAGATAAATTGATTATTCATCATTTGACGACAGCTAATAAAAGAATATTCCTAAAGATTTGCATCCATAGTTGTGCTGTGACATGGCCCATGTAAAACCTTTAAATATACCTTTAATGAAGGAAAAGCCTGCTTTTTTTTTTGCTAACCTTTGCTTTTTTGCATTTTTATAAGCTGTCAATCATTGATATCCATTGCCAGTTTATTAATATTTTCACTGCTATAGCAGTTACCATGGAAATAGAAAGAAAGGGTTAAGAAAGAGCCATGGGAGAATGTGGATAAACCTGACTGTAGAAAAGGCCAAGGAGAAGAGACTGACCTCCGGAGAGGAATGCCAGCATCAGTCGTTTCGGCAAGTGCCTCAAAACAACATATGTTTACATTCAAGTGACAAAGCCCTGCAGGGGTGGTATGACGGGAGCAAAGGAGGAAGTCAGGTGTGATTTTAGTGCAACAAAATCAGGAGGAGATCGGATGGGATGGATGGGTCAACAAAACATCTTTAACGACCTTAACACGGGAGACGGTTGTTCATTTCCTGTTTCCAACCAACAGTCAACATTGGGGTTTTTTTTGTGTTTTTTTTTTTTAACATGACCACAATCGTTCCCTAACTGTAACCAATTGTTTATAGTCATGACAACAAAACTCTCCTAACCTTAGCGAAGTAGTCATTTTAACCCAAACCATGAAGGTCTCCGACCTTTAACAAAGTACTTATATTAACCAAAACAACCATCTTTCCCTAAACCTAACCAAACCTTCACCACAGCGTTGTCACACCATAAACTAGATTTCTTTTCCAACAGTGATTTGTAACGGCTTTGAAAGGAACAGACAAATGATGTTGTCCTGCCGATAGGTGGGAAATATGCTCAATAATGCTTATATGGTGTCGTTCTAGACGGCATGGACAAACAACTTATTTTTGCCGTTTTGTTGTTGGACTTGTTGATCGAGTGCTGGGACGAGGTGATCTTCCTGGTTGAACTTACTCTGTAACTTCGTAACTACCTAACTTGAGAAAAGAAAGTTCAGCTGTTTTGTACATTTATTTTGAGGTGAGGGGGTCTGTCAGCAGCAAGAAAAGCAAACATATCTATCATAGCAAAGCACCAAATTGGATAGGACCATGCCAAGTCTGTCTAGGGCAGCGTGCCAACAGAGAGCAGAGGCAGGGCTTTGGGGCTGTAGTAATAAAAATAAAAGATGACAACGATGGAAAACATGGCTTAATATAAACATTCAAATGATATTTCAGAGTGAGGTGAAAAAGACCGTAGGAGGAGAAATGTGAGAGGTATAAAAAATTAACATATTTATTTTTTTTCGTTGTCTTTATACCACAAAATGTAACACCCCTAAGCTACGAAAGTCTAACCGCCTTGATTTGGGATGGTGTATGATCAAGCTACTTTTTTACATTGTTTTGTACATCACTCCCAGTGTGGTCTCAATGCTCCTGTTTCCTTCTCCTTCTATCTCTTTCCCACACTAACACACACACACGCAAAGTATTTTGGGAAGACGTCCAGCTGCCGTGGTGAGAGTGACTAATGACCCCTTTCACAGCACAAACACCACATAATCAGAGATGCTGAGGATCTGTGTCTGCCCGCTGTCCTGTCTGAGTAATTACGCCAGCGACTCAATTAATCTACTACCCAACAATCAACCCAGCTGTACATACTTGTTGCCCACCGCAGTGTCCCAGTATCTTGGTTCAGAGATGAGTGTGTCACATTTTTTGTTGTAATCCTGTGCTATTTTTATTATGCAGAGCAATCAGATAGTATATTAGAAAAAAAGAAAAAGAAAACTTTTAATTTTGAAATTTTATTTTAAAGCTGTTTGTAGCAACTCTTGACCTAAAGCCACGTCAGCTCTACGGGTGAATCTACTGTGTGGCTTAGGGGCAAGTTTTCAAAAACAAAAATGCAGATTTATCGAATTCCAAACCAGCAAAGTTAATTAAATGCAATAGAGATTTAGCTTTTGTTCAAAAACCCAACAGGTGAGCAAACTTTCTTACAGCAATGCAGTTAAACGGATTTGGCTCCAGATTGTTATGAGGGCATTTGTTCGTGCTTTAGAAGGAGATTCACGATGGGCACTTTGGCCTCCTTGGCACCTTTTTTGATAGGCAGTAAAATTTAGCAGAGAATGAAAGCAAACAAAAGGGTGTTGTGGACTTGTAGTACCTCAGCAATATTTCCCCCCAGAGAATTTATTTTCTTAACACATTTATGTTAATTTATGTTACTTATTATTTATTATTCAATTAGAGCAATTTATCACTTATATTTCGTAGTTTTCTTCCTCCTACTTGATTTCATTCCTCCAGTTCAATGGCTCAGAGAGGAGTCCAAATGTACAATATAGCTTCATATTAGTGCCTCCACAAATCCACAAATGTGTTTGACAGGACTTGAATGAAAGTTATTTGAATATATATTAAGTCAATGACTCAACTGCGGCAAGCTGCCCTCCATAATATTCAGTACAGGGTTAAAAAAAAAAACGCCCCATAGGTGAAAATTACTTCCATTTTATTTATTTATTCTTATAATGACAATTAATTATGAGCATGGCAGTTTACTCTTGAACTTTAGGTGCAGTATATGCAACAAAATAAATTCAATGGTCCACATATTCGCTTTCGGAGCCTTTAACTAGGGCTGCCTCCAATTATTTTCATTTTCAATTAGTTTCTTTCTTTTCTTCATTAAACACTTAACTATTAGAAAATGGTGAAAATTCCCATCATAATTTCCAAAATCCCAAGGTGACGTTGTTTTGTTTTATATGACCAACAGTAGAAAACCCACAGATATTCAGTTTATTTTATTGAGGATTCATTTTTTGCCAATCTTAGTACATTCTTACAGCATTCTTACATTCTTTATTTACCAGAGAGCGCTGACACGTTTATTTTTAAACAGAAAAAATCGATATTGGTATAAGTCTCAAAAGTCCATTATCTGTCAAGCCAGGTAGCTATACTCTTACTTTTACTTTTTGTCAGTTTTAGCATGGCACACTGGATAAATACATGTACCACACTTTACTTGTGGAGTGTGGTCCAAATAATTGTAAATAGATTTTAAAAAAGAATAAAACAAACACATTACACAGTTGTAGTCATTCTATAAATATAGTAATTTATTCATGGTCTAAACAGAATATAGAATTGTAATTATTAATTGGTCCATTTAATGAACACTTTTATGCAATAATTTTATTTGATAAAGAGCTAATTTGTTGGTCTCTCAGAAGGAAATGTTAGCTCGTTATATATTTGATGCTGCTATTTGCAGTGGCATTGTGGGTATAAAAAGATGCAACAATGTCACAGTGGAGACATGCTTTGTGATTTTAGAAATGTGGCACACCAAACACCAAATAAACTGCCATTACTGCAATTATTAAAGCTTAGTTTTTTGAGACAGGGGTATCATCTATTTTATAAATAATTCATTAAAAAACTACTGTGTCTCACTGAGTGTAAGGAGAATGCCCATTCTCTCACACTATGAATAAATTTCGGAGTATAATTCAGTCTGGGGTTTAAAAAGTCATGCAGCAAAAGCCCATTTTTGAGGAATCATACATCTTTTATAGTCTATCAGATGGATTACAACTCCATTTACACTTGGCTTTTCATGCGACAGGTATTTATCTAAATTGTACCCAGATGTGGTTGATCTACATTACTCTATTTGTTATGAAGAATTTTTCTTCGGCAGCCAAATGGTAATCCAATCACTCTTTCCCCATGCGTTCCAATATACAGATTGCCTTGGCCTGGACAGCATTGGCTGTCCACGAGGCTCATCCAGAACAGGAAATTATGCTACCGCACTCGCTCGAGGAGAGTGATTGAGAGCATTGGAGCATAGGAGTTCAGAATATGGAGTTATTGCTCATTTAGTCAGTAGTGATTTAAAAATTATACAAAAGATCAATACTCAGATGATGCGTTTTCTACTAAGGTGTTGCTAAAATGCTTCTACCCCTAACAGTATCAGAACATTTATTGTTTTATATCTGTGTAGTTGCCCCTTAAAATCTGAAGTGACTTCAAGCACTTGGATTTTAGTCAGTCAATTGGTACTTGATGCCAATGGCATTGCGTAAGGATCCCCAGCTTCATTTGCTGTAACTGTAGCTCTTTCACAGTATGCATGTGCTGGAGGACGGCTCGGGCTGTGTGTCTACTTTGATGTGTTGTCAGTCACACTGTCAGCATTGAAAAAGAGATTACACATACTGTAGATTATTTAACGTTGGACAGTCAAGCTAGCATTAGCATAGCATTGTTAATAAATATAGTGACTGGAGTTCTCAGAGACTTGCTTCAAAAGAGGCCCAGAGTTTGCCCACACAAATGTCTAGTCAACATGATATTCATAGCAAATGTCCAAGACAGGCCAGGGCACTGTAAAATTTTACTGGTGCTTGTGCTCCAGTAAATGAGGTTCCCTTGTGACTTGCTGTCAGTCACTCCAGCAAATTTATCAAGCTAGCCGTGGTACTGCTGATTATTGCTCTGAGTTCTTTCCTGCTTGTTTTCCTTAACCTGTTTTAACTTTTGTAATGGAACAGTGTTTGTCAAAACTTTTTCTCTGGAATACACATCCCGATTTTAAGTTGGTGGAAGAAAAGCCCAGAGGTGTCTGACAGTACACATCTTTCAAGGTGAGAAAATTCCTCCCCCGTCATTGTGACAATTATTTTAAGCAACAACACGTAATCATGAGAGTCATGACAGCCAAAAGAGAGACATAAATATTTGAAAAGCTTTTCTAAACTTGTCTTCTAAAACTGTCTTTAAAACGTTACTCCATACAACACACAATGTAAATGCAGTCCAAGTGGTGTGAGGCTCAATTGCTTTATGTGTGTGCAATCCATTTTGATGGAATGCTTCAATTTAGTTTTAGAACATTTCTATTGAGTCAGTCTTTGGTAACTTCAGCTAAGCGTGCTGGTATCAACATTTCCCACAGTTGTTTAATAGAATTTAATGTGTCAGAAATATCAAAATGACCCCACAGATCTGCTACTGCTTCTGCAGTATGAAACTCTTGGTGACACAAGCGTGTTTGTGTCTCACAGACGGGGGGGGAAAAAGCTTTTTTTTCTTCTGGACACAGGTTTGGTTGTCTGAACCTTTGTGTTGGAGAGCAGATTGTGTGTGGTTGAGAGGTGCAGATTGGATGGTGGCAGGTGAGGAGGTGAACAGTGGAGGGATTAACGACTTCAGAGCACTTGGCGCTGCCTTGGCACTTCACCAGCTGGTGAACAGAAGTTGTTGGAGGTCCACATCACCTACTGTGCTCGGTTGTTACTGCACACTCTGGGAACGGCCTCTGGACCAGGAGGACCAGCTTCTTGACATGACCCTGGGTGAGCTCGCTGTCTTCACACTTCTTTCACATATTGTATCGCACAATGGCTGTTTCCTTCAGTGCAGAGGAATATCATCCCCCACAAAGACATGTGGAAGTGGTTCAAGGTCTGGAGCAGCAGGGAGAGGTCTGTCTTCTGGGAGAGGCTGTTTGCCTGTCTGAAGAGCCCTTCCAGATGGTGAAGCTGTGAGTGTACCTCAATCACTGTTTCTCCCAGAAGCACCAAGCTAGAAGAGGTATCTGGCATCCTCAGCAGCCAAGGGGGTCAAAGAATGCCACTCAGTAGCTGGAGGCACAGATAAAACATACTTGCATTTGTTAGACCGGTAACAGTGCTTAATTAGGGATGTCCCAAACAAGTTTTTCTTCTTTTTCTCATTTCAAATCGAGTATCTGCAGATGCTGCGTCCCAATTCAGTATTTGTGTTTTCTTTGCCCAACCCTGTCTCCTGGGAACTAAATTACAACAGTAAAATATGTTTTGAAGAATTATTAATTATTTATTAACATAATGAGGAACTGGTTCATTAACATATCTGGTAAGAGGCAAAAATGTTGATACTGAACGAATCGGTTAAATGTGAATTGACAATGTATTTCATTAGTTTTCCACCAAAATATGCGATCTTACAATACAATATCCGCTTGTAGTGCCCAGGGCATTATTCAACATTTTATGGTCATGTTTAGCCTCTCACAGCAACACCTGTAGTGTTTTGTATAATGTCCATGAAGAGAGGAACATCAGTGTAGTTCTGTTATGGCAGGAAGGTTCGGACAGTATTTGAACAACCTCCCTTTATCCCCAGCATGAGCAGTATATGGAAGGTCAAATGCGGGTTTAAGCTAATAGCAGCTCTGTTAGTGTATTGAAAATATCAGTGCTTAGGCACATGACAAAAAAGGCAAATGTGCCTTTTACTTTTATTGAAGCTAAAATGTTTAACACTGTTACTGTTATACTGCTGACACAGATGCAGATCTGTTCCTCGTTAAGAGTGCTCACCCTTCAGTCTTATACTTGACGTCAGGGGTTAAAAGGAGAAGGTTTTGATTTATAGTTCAGCATTGGATTTCTCCTGTTGGTAACACTCTGGCAACACTAGTACCTGTTGCCATAGAACCTATGAACCCAGCTGTATCATGCTTTAATTATATTCCCTAGAGTAACTGTGTTTACTTTCTTTCATTCACTATGATAGAGAGCGGGGGTCATGCTGAGCACATCCTCTCGTAAGTATAAATGAGGCTTTACGTGGCAAAAGGCAATGTTCATTCAAGGAGCATGTATTGCAGCAACAAAGCAATACGAAGTGCTCAGAAACACATCATCTGCTCCCTCTTCACTGAAAGTGCAATATAGAACCAACCCTGTCTCCTAGAAATTACTTAATATAGTACTACTTAAGTTGTAGCGACAAATGTAATCACTGGCTGGATTCTGTTCGGGTGCAATGTTTGTTTTTTAGTGAATGAAGCGCTACATTCATGAACCACACAGCAGTCGCAGGGAGGTGGTCGGGGTCGATAGTGGGTATACAAAGTGTACGCTCTGTGGTAGAGTCTCCACTGTGGGTTAAGTTTTTGAAAGTGACCAATAAAAGGAATCAAAGGAGGGGCCACATCAGCCACTGCCTATTCCATCCCTACCTCCAAAGTCTCAAAAGTCAACTTCATGAGCGAGCGAGTGTTGAGCAGTTGCGAGCACGTAGGGAGGGTCGAACTCACGGTCGTCAGAGCCCCATGTTTGTGGGACCGCGCTTGTGCATGCACGGGTTTCGTGGATTCTGTTCAGTGTGCTCGTATCACGTGCACGCACCTGTTTTATATATGTGCACGGGTTTTGAGACTAATTAAACGCCATAGTTTTGATTTAGAGTGTGTACGGAGAGGAGGGGCTCTTCACGGACAGGTCTGTTGTCAAGGTGTTTGTGTGAGAGAGAGA
>NTHP01000102.1:1360769-1480891 GCA_003416845.1 Oplegnathus fasciatus
AGAGAGAGAGAGCGCAAGAGTGGGGCAAGGAGGTAAAAATCAAAAATCAAAAATAGAAAATCAATATGTGGCGGGCAATGTTAATATTGTGGCGGGCCGCCACAAATAAACCAATGTGTGGGAAACACTGATGCTAATCAGCAACACACAGGTGCCATTTACATTTCCTTCGAAACGTATTTGGTGTTACAAATAAGCTTTACGTAAACGTTATTTCTAGGAGACAGGGTTGCTAGAACAGTTGTTCTAAACATTTACACAAAGTTTAAACTCTCCTATTTCATTAAATATAATTTAACCACCTTAAACTTGCACACATGGCAGCTTCTTGTGATGCGCCATCGTAAAACAAAATGAAGAATCCCTATTGTTTTTGTGTGCGTTGCGCCTTGCTTCAGACAGGACTGTACCATGTACTGATCTGTACTTCCTGTGATTAGTACAGTTGAGGCAATTCCCCCCCACCCATTTGTATTTATGATTTCTGTATTCAGTCAAGACAGGAAACCATGAGTCAGATGTGCACTAAACTAATCAGTTGAGTGAAAAGGGAGGGCTATTTGAAGAAATAAAAAAGAATCAATGTTGTCCTAGAAAATGAGATTCTTCTGAAAGCTTGGGAGAGTTGGGCTTAACCCAAATCATGAATCACTGGTTAATTAAGCTCTCAGTGAATGAATTTATTTGCACAAAAATAAATCATTTCCTCTATTGAGATGAAGATGGCCAGATGAAAAAGCAATCTCTTGTATTTCAATGCAGTTTGAATTTGCATGCCTGGGCCTAAATTGGTATTCATTTCAGATCTATGTGGGAAACCAAAACAGACTGCAGTTCTGCACTTTTGTCACTGTCTAATTAGTGAGTCATTTTCCACTCCTCTGCAACTCGCACCTTAAAGTGACATCATATAGGCCCAAGTGGTGCGTAAGGCTGCTTTTGCAATGCGATACAGAAGTTCTGTACTTCATATTGGTCTTCTGCTGAACTCGCTTCTCTGTTTGTGTAGTTTGGCCTGTTTGCTTTTATGTAGTCATTCACTCTTATAGTATCATTACTGTTGCTTTCAGAGGATTTGGGAGAATATTATCCCCATGTATACAATTTAAACAGTGTTCTAAATGCTCAGCTTTCCTCTTTGGTTGCCAGGGAACGAGCTGATGCATATCAACAAGTAACATAGGGATGCTAATGACAGTATGTTAAAATGACTAATGAAAAAGAGCCCAGACTCTTCCCACTCACTATATGAAACTGTCGATGTGACAGTGATGAGTGTTTTAGAGAAATTACAAGTACTGTTTTCATGTTGTGATTTGATTTAATTGCCTTCATCAGTGAAACTAAGGCTCTTTGGGTGGTTGTGATTGTGGATACATAGACATCTATTTTCTGACTATATTTGTTCGTCATTCTTTAATGGTAGGTACTGTATTATCACAACATTGAGATATGATCTCTCACCATTTCATCTTACATGTAGGTGTATTCAATGTACTGTATTTACTGTTCGATGTTATAACTGGTGAAGAAGTCTGTAGATATTTAATCTTAAAGCTGTGTTTCCCTGCTCCATGGTGCTATGGATGTGTGGGTGTGTGCTTATCAACAGCTGGACTGGGGATGGTGAAGTTTCAGTTGAGTGCTTCTGGTTGTTCTAGCCGAGTGACAACTACAGTACAGGCCGACACATGATTTACAAAATAAAACTGCATAATAAAATAGTTTAGAAGGAAATTAGAAATGAAAGCGACCCATTATAGGTAAGTTGAGAGAGGCATTTGCTGTTCAAGGAGCTGTCTGATAGTGAGATACCTGAACAATACAAAAGGTTTTCTACTGATCGGGACTCACCCGGACAGCTGAATCAACACAGGCTTATCAGGAACAAAACTTGGGGTGCAAAGTGGTGATCCAAGGATGTGTAAAACCCTGTGATCAAAGCAACTTTAGACAGGACCCTTAGGTTAAATCTCAAAAAAGAACAAAAGACGAGGGGGAAAAAAGACCAGTCAGATAAGAAAAGAAATGTTTTTGCCACAGCAGTGTGTACCTCTCTGCCCTGTCTGTGTGCTGCATATAACAAGTCACAGGCACATGACTCCCTGTCTGGAGAAGTAGAATTTGCATAAACCAGGAGGGCGATCTACTAATGTAACCGCTAAATGCATGTTTAACTCCACCAAAACTCTTGAACTTCTACGACATGAATTAAAGATAAATCACCTTCTCTTCTTTAATCTGTGTCAAAATGCTGCCGTGTTCGCCTCTGCAAAAAACATTAAACATATCTCATCCTGTGCTAGAACTATGCCCTCTGTTCATGTTGTTGTAATCTAAAAAAAAAAAGAACAAGACATATTCCCTTCAAGAGAACAAATCAGTAATCAAAAGCTGTATAACTACAGATGGAAAGAATTGACATTTCAACTGTCAAACGGTGCATTATTCTGTCAGACAGCGTAGAGTTATTAAAAGTTACCTGTCTTTGATGTGTGAAATCACCTGGGGTCCTTTTTATATAATGGTGCTCCAATCAACTTCCATCTTGAGTAATGACTTCGTGATTTTGGGTAGTGATATTGAAGTAGAATGAGTACATAAATGTTTTTCCATTCTATTTCCAATATCGACCTGTTTTCACTGTGGAAACACTGAATCAAAACTCTGACTGAGATATTTCAAATATCCAAATTATGTCTTCACATACTGCTTTTCTTTGATCTAGATTGCCCTTTCATTGCATGTGCCGTGTGTCCTGTCCTGTTCTGCATTTGTCCGGTCCCTGTTTCCCCCCAGCTGTGCCCTCTAGTTTCATGTCCTGTACTGGCCAACTTTACTCTGCCCTCTGTCTAATGTTAGCTCTTTTTGTTCTGTCCTGTGACACCCTGTTATTACTCAGGGCAAGACAAATGATTTGAGCCAGATGAGAGTAATCCGTATATTAAATAACTACTTAAGAGACATAACCTTCATTTTTTAACTATAAAGCGTTAATTCATTTTCACTGCCTTTCTGTTTCAAATATATGAAATTTCAAGCCAAACTTGACATGATAACAAACGTCTCTAATATCACAAAACACGTTACATACAGTATAACACTCAAAATTTTCTCAAGGAAATGTGTCATTTTTCCTTTTTTTCATGAAAATGCACGTGTTGACAACATATAGTACAAAAATAATGTGCCTGCTTGTCATAACAGTATTAGTATTTCTTCAAGTTAGTATGAAAATGCTGCTTCAGTTTTCAGGTTTTTCAGCGTTAAAGGATAAGTCTGGTGGTATTCTACATTTTTTCTCTTGTCACCAACTATAATTAAAAGCCCAAAACAACGAATTGATCCTACTAACAAGTATTTTCTGTGTAGGCAAAGTCTGATATAGCTTACTTGTCTGTGCCATTGACCTCCATTTTCGTCTAAAAATGGTAAAAAAAAACAACAACTCATAAATGAGCCACACTGGTTGACATATCCCTTTATTACACTGAAGATGGATGGCAGGGACATTATAGTTTATTTTGAGTTAATCCCACATAGCCTACACTGTTTTGCTAGTGTCTGTTCTCGAAAACAGTCAATCAATCCAGAGCTGAAAATAATTTCTAACAAATGTACTATTTTCTCCCGTTTGAGGTTACACAGTCCACTCCATTTTATTCACATTTCAGATGAAAAATATTACGTGTTACTTATTACATAAGTAGGGGTGTATTGGTACGTGTATTTGTCCCGAACCGTTCGGTACAAGATGTTTGGTTCGGTATGTGACCTTTTCGGATCAGTACGCCCTGTGACCCAAACAATTGCTGTCAATATGGTCTATGCACCGCTTTAACTCTTACAATAAGAATTTGGCCATTGAGCCACTGTTAAATGTTCAAAATGTACCGAACTGTGACCCCCAAAACCAAGGTACATACTGAACCATGAATTTTGTGTGCTGTTACACCCCTACAAATAAGTATGAATTACAAGTGAAGTCAGGTTGACATTATACACTGCAGAGGGTATGACACAAATGCCCTACTGTTGAAATAACTGAATAGTACTAAAATCATGTGCAACAAAACAAGGCAGCGATTAAACTAAATGTGCTGTAACACAAGCTGGGCACCATGATTACAGAAGCATTCTTCGTTGTCTTCTTCTTGTTAGACCATTCAGAGATTTTTTTTTTCATTAGAGTGCAGCAATACACATCTGCTCATCAGGTGGTCAGATTCATGAAGCTACCTTTTCTAATCAGCCCCAGCCCACAGTGACTTCTCCAAAGACACTGAAGGCAATTAGTTTAAAAAGCATTACTTGACATTCAACCCTGCACTCCCCCACCCTTTCCATGAGCCAGTGAATTGCTGACATTTGAAGCAGACTCGGGTGGCTGAAGACTGTAATTTTACTCCGACTGAGCTTGCATCAAGGGCCCAAACCTAGGTGCCAACTCATGCTACACTTGCTGCAGAGCAAGTGATGTGAGGGATCAGAGGTCAGGTTGTCTCCACATAGAGTCCAAACGCAATTATTGGGCTGAACTGAGGAATTAAAAGCCCAACCATCAAAATAAATGAGACATAGCACTTATACCAGAAAGGTGCCGTGCCATGCTGCGTGGTTATGATATGCATTTCAGCTGCACCATCTCAGCTGGGTGTAACCACGCTGACCTGCAAGATTATAGTCCTGTCTGGAAGCTGAGCCAAATTGTGGTGGTCTAACACTGAGTCAACTGAGTCATTGCAAAATGTTTCACTGGACATACAGTATCTAATACAGGTAACTAAAAGAGGCAGGGATACTAAACACGTGTTAAATCCACGTTTAACCCAACTCTACCAGCCTGTCCCAAATATACACTCAGTTGCCAGTTTATTAGGTACAGCTCAGTGAAACTAACGCAGTCTAATACAACAGCCATGAAATAAATCCTGCCTTCAAGAAAGTCATAATGTTCTGTTTTTGTTGAAACAGTTTTAGAGAGGTGTTGATTCAACTTTATGGTTTTTTCATTTTGGAGGCTGTAGTTTATGGCTTTCTCTCTTTCTCTTACTGTATTTCTTTAGTCGGGAAGTGAAGTCAATTTGGGAAGTCAGTAAAACAGCATTAAATGAAATATTCATACCAAGAATCTCTCGTTAACCAAGGCCAGGGTTTATCCAAACCCCATTTAATCCAGGAGTCTCATGAAACCAGATCAGATCGGTGGCCAGCATGGGTTTAGACTGTGCTAGACTGAAGAGGGTCATAGTTATATAGTGATAGCAGTTGCATAGATATATATTTACCTTCCTTATGAATTAATGTTATGACAATTCATTTCCAGGTTTGAGACCAAATTGCCTCTTCTAATGATTGGTAAATATTATAATGTCCTTGGGGGCTCTTAAATTAATATATCAGTAAATACATGTATTGGCACTTGTTGCCTTTATGAAGTTGCCCTTTTGTTGAGTTGTAACTTTGATTAAATCCAAATTTTTAAAACTACATCTACGTTATATGATTATTGCACCAGACAGTACTTAATATTGTACTAATGTCTCTGCTATATCAGTACTTTGTTAAAAAAAAAGGCAAACAAACAATAAAAAACATTAAAATACCAATACTCTAAAGCCTTGTTCCAGTTTTCAGTACAGTATACATAACTGTGTGTGTGTGTGTGTGTGTGTGTGTGGGCAGACATTCTTAGTAGTTTGCGTTGGGTTGCAGAATGACTGGGGGGTATCAAAGTGAATATCGTAGCAGTTTATAAATTATACATAATTATGCATCAAATTTGATTCTCATTTCCAGCTAAAGTTGGTTACGTAATGCATCTTACTGTAAATACCGTCACATAAAATAGAGGCGGACTGATTTTCCGTAGAGATGAGGAACAAATTGAATGCGATATTAAGGACAAATGCCACGAATCGGGCTCATACACAACATTTTTCTGTCATATTCATTTTGCTAATAGATTCAGTGAGATTAAAATAAAACATTACCTCATAATAGCCAGAGTACAGAACCAGTAACAAGAGCCATGATTCAGTGTCTTCAAACAGACTTTGTTTTAGTTCTGATCATTAGGAAGTCTGTGATTAACAGAGGTCAAGTGTGAAACCGTGACCTTTTTTCTCTGTGAAGTTTCCGCTTCCAAACTTTGGTGAAGATGAAACAGCACTAACGCTTTTACAGCTAATTATACAATGGAGACATCATCCATTACTTCCAAAAATTCAGAGGTGAAGGTTTTCTTCCTGAATGTTGTCAGACAGTTATGACTAATTACTTTCTGGTTAAAGTAATTTGGTAATTTATGAATGTATAGAAATAGCCTGTACAGTATGTTTATATATATTCTTTATATTAATAAAAAATACATAGGATAGAGCATGAAAGTTATTTCTTGACCTTGGAAACAGTAGTGTGACAAAAAAATACCTTAACTTAAGGTCCACTTTCCGGAGCTTTCAATAGTGTCACACAGTCTTCCCCAGTGGATAGAGTTTGTTCAATTGTCCAGGGGTACATCCCAATTCCCTTATTTGATTTTTCCTGAAATCACTCCGGTCCACTATCATGAAGGCTGTTCCAACTCCCTTGTTTTCGGCTGTCAGGAAGGAGGAGCGGGGAGGAATCCTTGAGACATGAGCGAGGATACACGAGACCAGCCTTCACGGAGGTCTTTTTACTGGACCGATGCACCCCTTTACTTGAAATCTGCTAGTGATTGGGCACTGCAGCTGATCGGACTGATCTGAAACCACATCACAACACTTCAGTTTTATACCGGGACAAATAACATAAACAACCCCAATTTTGTTTTCTGATTCACCATCTTGTTAAAAATAGTGGATCTGTGTTACCTGTATGTCTGATTTAAAAAACAAAATCCATTCATTAGAAAGATTTTTCTCTTCATGTTATTTCTCTTTTAAACTGTGGCCAAACATGCACAATATTATATTCAGGGAAGCAGGAGAGTCAATAATCACATTTCAGTTGTCTATTTTCACTTCCATTCAGCCACATATGAGACTGAAAATCACTATACGTCATGCAGAAATTATAGTTTGATGTGAGGTATATATACATAATTTTCCACTCCATCCAGAAATTGACGTCGTTTCATACGACAGTTCAGAGGAAAAGAAAGTCTGATTTCTCTAAAAACGTATTTCCTCTTTTCCTCTCTCCTTGCATCTCTCCTCATGTCCTCAGTGGGAAGGACTAAAGTGCAAGGAAAAGACGCAAGTGAGAAAACATGGATGCGATTAAGGGAACTGGGATGTACCAGTGGAGAGAGGTCACATGATAACAGGTCAAATAAAGGGTGAGATCAGCTACATTGTATTCTATGTATTCTAATATGATGGCCCTTTAAATAGGTAGTATAGTAGGACATTATATAACCCACTGTAACACTGCAAAACACACTCTGTCTGCAGTAGGGTGAGCCATGCCAGGACATCTCTTAACTTTGGTGCTTACTTTTTCATAAATATTAGATTTATTCAGGAAACAGGTAAGGTAAACAAAAACTCTCACTCAGCCTGAGCCCTCTTCGACCTTGGCTGTTTCCTTTTTTTTTTTTCTTACTTTCAGACTCAAAGACCTATAATCCTAATGTTTGTCCACTGTCCACTTTTGGAGATTCAAACTTTATTCCACAACTTTGATTAAAATGGCTGCTTCCATAAATCTGAGGTTTTGTTGTGGTTCACTCATGTTTATATTTCTCATATTGAATAAGTCTACAGATACTTGCAGTATTAGTTCATGTTGAATTAGGAAAATATACATTGCATCAGGAAAGTACTCCTAATCTTGAGCTTGACTATTGATTCTTGATCTTGGTAATAGCAGTTGACAAAACAATCTCAGCCCGAGGCCCGCTTACTTGCATTTTCTACAAATTTTGAACATATCACACGGTCCTCATCAGCACATGGAGTTTGCTCAGTTGTTATGGTTAACTGTATATGTTCGCAAGTGCATTTAGGGCGTGTCCAACTCTACTTTTGCTGGTTAAATGGTGCATAACCTGGGCGCAAAGTAAGGCACAAGGCGCAAAGGGGTTATGTTTAGTCTCTTATTTAATTATAGGTGTGTTTTGAGCGTAACATGAATTAAGACAATCAGAGTGTCATCTCCCACTCCCTATAAAAGACATTGCTATTTAAATGGCGGATTCGGCAAGTTGGAGAAGCGAACGGTTTTCTGCTGAGGAAACGGATAGCAGACGGTTAGCAGACCATCTATGAGAGCAGCAGGAATCCACCAAAGCTCCCTGAGGTGAAGCAGGCGTGGGAGGAGGTAGCGGTGAGCGGGTCCTTGTCTTCTGGCATCACCAGAATGGCCTTACAATGCCGAAAGTGGTATAATGATGTCAGGAAAATCTTGCGCCATTGACTTTAGACCAAGTTTTTGTTGGTCAATGGCGTAATCGCTTTCTGCTGCCTCAAGATAGCAATGCACCAACAATTCGCCTGACCACACCTCATTTTGAGACCAACACGCCTATGGATGCACAGATGGGTGCAAGTACATTTGCAACACAACGTGAGTGCTGGGCGTGAAAATGACAACTGCGACAGCAATGACAGTTGTGCTGCGTTGTGCGCCACTTTGCACCGGGTGTAAGATAGGGCCCTAAGTCTTCTCATTCTCATTGGTTTAAAAGTAGATATTGTTTAATGTAATTCTAATCCTAATCCTGTATTTTGGAGAATACCATCTGAGCCAGGCAGATGGTATAACACAGGCAGGTTTACTGCATGCCACAACTGGGCAATATTTCTAATTCATTTGCTGTATTTGTTAAATATCCAAAGTTATATCATGTTATAACAGCAAAAATGACTATTCTCCGCAAATAGCCTAATTTACATAGATGATCACAACAGTCCATTAACTGGCATCTGTGGGACTGTCATGACTCAAGATTGCTGGCAGGCTTTCTGGTAGAACAATGGCATTTGCCATTTAACACTTAAAACAACCTATGTTTATGTTTCCCTGACAGGTATGCATAAATCACATGCATAAATACAAAAAGACACAAAGACTAAAATAAGATTCCAAGTATGGTTAAATACATGTGCAAGTTGTGCAAAAATTACAAAAGAACTGCACCACTTGCTAAATTTTACATTGAAGGTGAACAGTTTGCAAATGTGTTTAATATAAAAAGTGTTTCCTCATTATGTTGACAACAAGAAGAAGAGTCTACAGCCATGCTAGCATCTCTGAGTGGCTGATGGGAATGTCAATAGTTTTGCAGGTATTTAGTCATAAACCAAAGTATTAGAGACACCAACATTTTGATCTGATAATGAAGCTAGATGAAAAGTCAGGGGATCACTAAAGTGATTACAATTCATCTTGAGGAAGACATGAACATGTTTACAAAATGTCATGGCAATCCCTCCAATAGCTGTTGAGACATTTCACTCCAAACCATAAAAGTGAACCTCATGGTGGCGCTAGAGATCAGCAGGTTTTCATCTACTAGTGACCATGAATAACAGCACAATTTCATGACAATCTGTGAAATGGTTGTTGAGACATTTCAGCCTGGACCAAAGCGGTGGACCAGCTCACATTTCTATCCAAAATGTTATCCGGGTGGAATTACATTTCCTTAAAAAAGTTATTTCCTAATGCAGATTAGTTGTATGTGAATGTAACTTTGTTTCATATTGTCACTCAGCATGTTTTCACACACCCAGGCTTTCATGTCATTGGAGAGTGAAGGCTAATTACAGCCTCTCCTCCATGATGTGCTTTGCTTTGATTTTACAGGGAGCATCTGATTGTCTGACCTGCAAAGTATGCAGTGAGCCAGGAGATAGCAGCGCATTGTGTCCTATAATTAGTAGTTCTTTTGCATGTTAAAGTGAATAGAGATCCCAGTTGGCCAGGAGACAGCCAATTAACTTTTTCCTCTTCTTTCTGTTACGGCATACTTGGCTTCTGAGGGAATAATTTACCACTTCTTTCTCCTGATGTAAAAACAGTCAAGTGCGTCTAACACTATCATTTACCCTGCTACATTTCATTCATTTTTGTACGCTGTCATGTCAGATCACAGGCGAAAAACAAGCTTTGTATTCTGTTTGAGGAGCAGATAATCAAAGTTGCTATGGAGATAACATATTTTGTTGAAAACAATTTTTTATCTCTGGTTCTCTTGATTTTGGATATAAACAATTAAGTGTAACATAAAATCAACCAATCCGTCAATTAAGAACTAAAGGCTTTCTAAAGGCCTTTACACTGATGTCATATGTACTTAATACAGGGTGTGTGTGGTGTATATAAGAACAAAAGACGGCACTAAAAGAGAGAAAAAAATTTAACAAACCGTGGCCTCAAACATCCAATTAGAGAAATGCTATTAATGTCATTAAGCGGCAGAATACTCAGTGCCATTGCTATTTGAAGGAGTTAACTGCTTCCAGGAATCCACAAGGCAACAGTAAATGGGGCATCAGACACAAATGATACCTCTTGTGGCCAATCAGCATTAAATAGGCCACCTGAATATGAAATGTAAACATCTGTCAGTGTGATGCATCATTTTGCCAAAATCTGAACAGTGACTTCTCAGTTTGCGCACATGACTCACGAACAAAGGAACTATGTATAGGTCTCCCCACTGTAATTTTGTAAATGTCACAGGGAAGTAGGGAGATGTATTATTCCCACTGGTTTTGTGAAAATCAACAGTAATCACACATAATGGCCCATGAACAAACAAACAGGAAACTGAGTCACAGTCCCCTAATTTCATTGTGGCAGACAAACACAATGTTTTGTTCATATTGCTGAGCAATAATATGTACATGAATATGGTATTACGTATATGAATATATAGAACTTCTAATATATTTCAACAAATATTGTGATTTAAATGGTGATTAGTTCCTGTTAACTAAACCCCAGGCCTTTACTGGTGGTTTGTTTACTGTTTTGCAACATTAGTTTATAGTTATAGTTGCTTGTTGTTCGGGTCCTCCCTGGAATCTTTCTTCAAGTAAGAAAAATGTGATGAAGACCTCAGGGGTCACATTAGTGGTATTGACATTACTCACCTATAATAACCACTGGTAAGGCACATCTGTCAATATTTTGATTTCTGACTGATGAGCGATACTATTGACAGCTCTGCATTGTAGCTCCTTCATGTGGGACCTTCACAGACTGACGGGACAATCGGCTTAACAGCGGTGAGTGCTGGAGGTCATGATATATGATATGCCTAAAAGTTTAACTGGGAGATTCTGACTGTTGTTCGCTATCCCGCCTGCTCAGTCGGTCATTCACTCAACTTGACAATGAACTGCTAACTGTCTGAAACTTACGTGATGTAATCACCTTGATGATTTATGTAGTAGAAAAACTTCTTCAAGGGCATAAACCCAAAGAATACTGAGTAGAGCTTCTTTATGGAGGAAACTATCTTTGGCCGAACACAAATACACACACAGCTGGTATTAACCAGACAACAGCTAAGAGTTTTGTGTTGTATTTTGGCAAGCTCACTGAATTAACGGCAATTAGCTATATCTGGCTATCATTAGTTATTGATATTTTAGTTGATGAGTTATGGTAACATTAATCCAATAATCATATATAAATTTAAGCTCTCTAGATGATGACTGTTGACCCAGTGTCAGCTGGGATCGGCTCCAGCCCGCTGCTCTAAAAGGATAAGCGAGTATAGCTAAAGGGTGGATAGAATAATTGCTATCTATTATACACATTAGACATACAGTTTTATAAGATAAACAATGAGTCACTGCAACTGTTCAAGTATCTCCAGATGCTTAAAATGGGCAACTTTTTCAGCATTTGCTCATCAAGTGCATCTACATTGCTCTTTTGACCAGTCTGTCTGCTTGGCTGGATCTATTTCCTGTCTGAGGTTGCGTAACGTCTGTTGGCTCTATTCACCCAGCACTAGTGCTGTTTTTCATTTACAGCAGGGAGGGAGAGTGCACACCTACATGTGGCTCACTTTTGAAAAAAGACTGGCGCCCAATATCCATTTTCAGAGCATTTTTCTTTTGTGTTCGGAACAAGAATATTTTATGGTTTCTGTAAAGTGATATGGTTTTGGTACATTTTTTCTCCTCAAACCGATAGGTAAGAAGTTTTTTTTTATAGGGACAAAGCCCACCTGCACTGCTTTTTCCGCACTTCACTAAAGTGCTTCATCCCTGCATTTCCAAACCTCCTGCCAGCAATTTCCAACCACAAAGGAATGCCTTGTGGACACAAGGCTCGGTGTTATCTGCAACTCGAGGTTTTATCTGTTTCAGAGATAAAATATCTGTCAGTGATGGTTTTATCTTGTAGGCTATGCTGCTATGTGAGCATTTAAATGAGGAGTGCACCACTGTTTTGTTCATATGTCAAATACTTTGTGTTTATACATTTTCTCATACTCTTTTGTTGTCACTAATGAAAAGCCCTACAGCATATAACCAGTCCCTGACTGGAATATAATGCAATATATGTCATCTGTATGGACTCCCGCTCTGCTTTAAGATCCTTAAAATATTCCCTTTGACCCGTAGGACATTTTTTACACGTAGTGTTTTTGATTTTGTTGGCAGCAGGCGGCAAGATGTTAATGTTAAAAAATCCACTATTAAGGCACATGGATGCAATAAAAAAAAAAGTATACTTTACAAATACACTTGACTGTCCTGGGGATGATTCATGTATTGGCGGTGGAACTGGTCCTCTTGAGCAATAGTTAAAATGAGTAAAAGTGCAGTTAAATGAAAGATATTTTGTAATGGCAGATATTTTACAGGCGTTCAAATGAGGCTTAATCAAACTGAAAATGTCACTCTCACAATGCCCATGTGGAGCTGTTCTTTTACCGTTCAACATATTGAAATTCACACAGGCAGCAGGCAATTTTTCACAGTAGAGGGAGAGGCAATTTCAGACGGTTACTGCAAGCTCCAAGGCAGTCCCTGAGCTAATTGACTCCACTCTATCCAGTCACCTGATCACAGCTAACAATAAGCACAGCACTGCCAATCAACACGGTGACAAAGCAGTCCAAAGAATAACAACCTTTCAAGTGTAAAATACAGATTGTTTCACTTATATTAATCAGTATACATGAATTTGGTCCATTTCTCTAGCTTCATGCTTGGTAGATGTCAGCGGGTCCAAAGGTACGGCAAGACTCTAAAAAACGGTGCTGCTTCACACGCGGTGTGCTGAGTTTATTTAAGTCCTCCTGTGATTTGATTGATTGGCAGACTATTTTAGAAGAAAGAAACACTTAAAATGATTACCGTAGCCAATCCAGCTAATGCCTGGTTATGCTTATGCAAAAATGTCCAGAAAAGCTTATTCTAATAAATTACTGCAACTTTAGCCTAATCTATTCAAAATATGGCAGGAGTTAATCCCACGCACCGCATGATGCGAGTTGGACACTGAGGTGAAGGAAAACCTGAGGTTGATGCAGCTAATGCCGATGATGACTCATTTGAATAAGCTATTCAATAAAGCCTTCACTCTGCCCTTGGAGGAAGTGTCTCCGTTCATTCTGCGTACCTCTTTCAGGCTCATGGTAGATGAAATGTAACTGTCATTCTGCATTGTAATTAGAGCCGCGTCCCTCTAAGCCAATAATGTACTGTAATCTTAGTGATGATGCCTACTAGAGCACATCCTGACTCTGTGTTTACCTCACTGTTTAGCATCTCAAGGTGACAAATGATTGAGTTCAGCCTTAGTCCTTGGTGACTAATAACTTACAGTTACTGCAGCAACCTGCCTACACCCATCTGTGTGTTTCTGTGAATCTCTCTCAACACGCACACACACACACACTACATTGCTGCAACTCCCTTGTTAATAGTTTGCAAGTCTCATAAGCATTTTTCCTCATCAAACTTTACTCCATTTATTTACTGTTTTCCTGTCATGCTCCGACAACCACAAGCTGTTATGAGCACCTTGTTATCTTGTTACATAGTTAAGTTTATGAGCCCAAATCTCAATAAAATTAACACCATACATAATAGCTGTAGTGAATCATTTAGGTCTGTCCTACATTTTTAAATATTTTAGGAGACATTTTTATGCCTATGGTTTTACGGGTATAGTTTGAGACTTAGATTTGTGGTGGAATTCTACATTAAAGGGTTGGTTCACCCAAATAAAAATAATCTCACTTACCAAGTGGTATTTGGTCATGTAAGTAGTTTTGGTTTTATTTTTTGTTTTTTTGTTTTTCAGAAACAATGTTCTGGTTACGCTCAATGTTCTGCAGCAGGCTGCAACAAATGATTATTGTCATTATCGATTAATCTGGTGATGTTTATTTGGATTATTCGATTGATAATTTGGTCCATAATATTTTTGAAAATATCCATCCCAGTCTTCTAGTTTTCCAGAGTCCAAGGTGACGTGCTCAAATGTCTTGTTTTGTCTGAACAGTCCAAAACCCAAAGATATTCATGGTATATGACTAAAAGCTTTTTAGTAATCTGAGTGAACTGTCCCTTTAAGCCATTAGAGAGCATTGCCATGGTTGTGTAAATATTAACTATATGTGCAGCTGTTCTATCCACATTATTGTTACTGTTATTATAATTTTCAGTGACTTCATCACAGTTGCCTGATAATTGTTTGTCAACATTATTACTACTATTATTAATGTACTAATCGCTGTGGCGTATGTTAGTGTAGCAAACAAACACATTGTTGTGGGTCACCTGTTAAAGGCCTGCATAATGATTGAGATATCGTATGTTTCATTTCAATAATGAACTCTCTCAGGCTTAAAGCAATACACAAACCTTTTGGGGCAAAAGCTCTTGGACCAAATTAATGTTGATAAGACTGAGAGCAATTTCACCTCCGTGCCCAGTGTTAATTTAAATTACCACAGAGCTGGCTAATGCCTTAGCAAAGCGCATATGCTCGGTGGACAATACCTGCTAGCTTTGCCTCAGCTCAGAGCACCATCAGTGCACTAAATATAGAACACACAGTGTTGAAAACAGTGCTGAAATTGCTTTCAAATGCAAAACCACTTCCTTGGCTTGAAAAATGTCACTGCACAAATGAATGTAGGATTTGGAGGGGAACACGGAGAGAGAGACATGTTTGAGGAGAACGAAATTAGGCAACTTCACAGTTTGTGTATTGTGTTTCACAGATGAACAAAACAGACTGATATGAAGTAAAATTTAATGTATATGATAAATAGTAACCCACATACATCTGTCTATACTTTTGTTTTGCAATGGGTCACTGCGGTGACTACAGTTACAGTGTATTTGTTTACTCTGTTTAAATGAATGTGAACCTGCAGTCTATAGATGCAACTCTGTGTGTGTGTGTGTGTGTGTGTGTGTGTGTGTGTGTGTGTGTGTGGAGGGGTTTCTTGTGCTCAAAATCCTCACATCAGCATTCACCTACAAAGCGCTTATGTGGCAGAAACAGTGCCGTGAGCGAGCCTCCAGAGTGACAGAAGGTGAATTAGAGAGTGATTAGAGGTGAATTCTAATTCACACTCCCATGTGTCTGCCTGTCATTTGTAGGACAGGGCATTTGCAAGCTAACGAGAGGAGTGTCAGACAGGTTGCGGCATAGACACACATGGCTCGACAATGGCTGTCCAACACACGTATGCACAAACATATGGTTGCAGCGCGTCCTTACAGACAAAATCACACACAAGTGGCTGGTAGGGAGTAGTCGTTCTTTAAGTTGGCCATATGACTTTCTTTGCCTTATGTGAAAGACTGCTGGAGAGCTGAGCGACATTAGAGACTGAGAGAGAAATACTGAAGTAAAGGCCATTGTCTTCCAGGCAGAGCTTGACCTTTGTCTCTATGCTTCCAGGCATTACACAAACAGATGCATACAAATAAAGCTCTGCGCGAATCTGAAGGTCCATCTCGCTTTTTTGTAGAGTTGTTCCGATACCGATACCAGTATCGGAAATGCCTCTGATACTGCCTGAAATGCGGGATCGGGTATCGGCGAGTATGCCAGTCTATGCACCGATCAACTTGCTTCACCGGAAATCAGTTCTTCTTCGCCTCTCCAAAACAGTAGCCTACACAGAAAGTTTTGCGGTGCTGCCTCCATGGATGTATTATGGCTGCTACTGGCAACTACTGTTTTCTAGCGGCAATGAAGAACTGATTTCCGGTAAATTATGACGTGACGATAGCAAACACCAATAGTGCGGTGCTAGCGGAGAGTGTAACGTTAGTCAGAGCCAGCAAAATGTCTAATATTTTACACTGAAAAATCCCACCAGTAAAACGGCAATGTGTACAGTATGCAAGGCTTCAGTTTGATTGTTCTGGACAACCAACCCCTGTCGGTCTATGTATAATTTGGAGCCGCGGTTTGCCAGGTTGCAAATGCATCTCTGAAACTGCCCTCCCAAAACGATATGAGACAGTGAGGGAACACATTTCATGTAGGCTAAAAGACGTGCAGGCTATTAGCTTTACAACTGACAGGCTGTCAGCGGCGGAGAGAACTGAGAGATTGAGAGACGTGTCAAAAAAATCTTGTTCATACGGAATTATTTATTCCTAGATAAATTTATTTATATTCTTTTTCAGTTATGACGGACTGTTAAACTAGATAATAAAAGAAAGTTCTACGGCATTCATTCTCTGTATGTATTTGTTCATGACCTGAGCCAGGCCATACAACAATGATAGCAATCATATCACATCCATACAGGACTAGTAGTATACAGCTGTTAGAAAGAAGAAAAAAACTATATTATTTTTTTAATCGCACTGCTATCGGATCGGTACTCTGTATTGGCCGATATGCCAGTTCAGGTATCGGAATCTGTATCGGGAAGGAAAAAAAAATGATATCAGAACATCTCAACTTTTTTGTTTAGATGTTACAATCAATTGCACGTTGATGTGAAGTTGATTAAATTTAGGAACCTATAATGAACTACATGCATGATTTCTGTGAACATAGATCTAGCAAAAATAATTCTGAGCAATATTCAGTCTATCAAAAGATAGAAATCATAAAGAAAGGACCCCTTTTTCTGTAGAATCAATAGAACACAGTTTGTAGAGACAGATTTTGTTAACTTGTACAACCTACAGTGTATTTGGTAAAAGACCAATGATTCTGAAATGAAAAATTTGACGATATACCTGGAAAAGTACATTTGATACCATTACACTGTCCATCTGAAGGTAAACTGGTTAGAATAAAAAATATCTTTTGAAGTTAACATTTTCTGCATCTTTAATCTTTTGTAATGGTAAGTGGTTTCAAGGAGATACCACTTACCTGTTGGCTACTACCTGAATGAGGATACAGCAAATGTGAAGACTATTTTCTACTCGCTTAAATGCACCGGGGAACCTTCACTATAATGGAGTGTTCCACTGTCCCTAAATGGTTAGTCTTTTGATAACATATACATTATGGTTTATATGTTACTTCCCTTGACAGACTTTAAATTGATTTATGTCTATAAATCTACCTCTGTCTGTACAAGATTAGACAACATCATAAGAATGGCATATGTTTATCATGTTTGAGCTGTTTCTTGGAAACTCTTCTCTTTTAATCTAACCACCGATGCAGTTTTGTTCTTGGCAAAAAGTTACCAGTCTGACAGGCCTTGTTAGCCATTCAGTTGGTATTGCCTAACCACTCGATCTCAATCACTGCTTTGCAAGAACATAATTGATGGACATGTTTGTTTACATGTCAATTTTCCAATATTATTAATGACAACCACTGATGCATGTCTTTGGCTAGGAGAGCCTGGTGACACAAGGACATTACTGAATAAGTGTTGCAGTCCCATTTAAAAGAAGTGTGTTTATAGGTGTGATGGATCCTATTGTGGTAACTGAGTAGCCAATAACACAGCTAGAGGTAGCTTCATTATTTACTTTGCCAATTTGTGTCAAGTGTCATCTCAATCATTGACTCTTCCAAGTAGGATTGGGTACTTGCAATAGTTTGTTCTCAAGGCCTCCCAAGAAGTCTATAAAGCTCGTACAGAACCCTACTGCCAGAGTTTGAACTGGAGCAACTAAAATAACTTGTGTCATTCGTGTTATTAAATCCGTGACTTCCGGTTTTAGGATGGACTTTAAGATCTAGAGCCTGACTGATGAATCGATGGGCCAGTATTATCTGCTGATATTAGCTTATCACAGATCTGTATTGGCAATGTACTGTATGTTGTCAAGGGACAGGCAATATTGGTTGACTTTTTAAGCATGTCCACGATTGTTCCCTAACCTTAACCCCGTGTTTATTGTTGTAACCATGACGGCAAAGGTCCCCTAACCTCGAAAATGCCAAAGATGTGTACGAGGTGGTTTAGAAACAGTGTGTCCGTTACAAAGTTTGTCCACCAGAGAGCACTGACAAGGTCATTTTTCAACTGCTAAATGCCTAGAATGGTACACAATTCCTCAATACCAAATGCAAGGGAAAAATGATTGTTCATGTTATGTGTTTCATCATGATCAGATTTGTTAACTGTAAAATCCAGTATCCGTCGGGCTGTAGGAAGAACCTAGCGCTTGTCTCAAATGTGACTATATAGTTATTGTTTCAGTTCCAAAGAATCTTGAAAACTCACTACTGTGAAGCTGCCTTATGTAGTTTCGGGCCCAAACTCTGCAGCCTTTCTCTGCAGGACAGCAACATCAGCTGAGGCTTTTAAGCACCTGGTAACAGTTCACCTTTAGAGGTTTGCTTTTACCTTGAATCTGTTATCACTTCTCCAATGCCATTTTATGAGGAACTTCTGCTCCAAAAGGCTTTTTTTTCTATACATAGGTACTGGTGTTGCTGTCATTGCTGTTATCATGCTCATTGTTTCAAATAAGTAAATTGTACATTTTTGAGACCACAAAACATTTGTGTCGGCTCTCACAGTTCTTATGTTTCATAGTAACAGTGATAATGACGACAATCGTAACAGAGATCTTTAAAAACAACAGTTCTACAAAGTGTCAAAGAAAAAATCTTCTATCTTTCAGGTGAACTGCATGTAAGACTACCCTCAAAGTTGTGGCGCGAAGGCCGTTTTCCTTGGTTTTTCCACATTCACACCGTCCAATGGTGCTTTCATGTGGCATATAATTGTTTGTTCAAACTCTGACAATACAGGACTGTGCTTTTGAAATGCCCAGAAAATGTGAGTATTAAATTAAGCTCCTTGCACCATCTCTGTTCCGTCACCTTCAGGTCTCCAGAGGCTGATGTGTGGTTAGAGGCAGCAAGGACGTTCAGACTGAGATGGCTTTCATAAAAAAAAGTAAAATATGAGAGCATTAAAACACTGCACTTAATCTGTCCATTCAAATTAGCTCCATTAATCATAATTAATTCGCTACATTATATTTCCCTACTTAATTACATGTGCTACAAAGGAATAATTGCCCTGAAGGATGCATATTGTGATCCATCATCCCTCCAGAGTGGTGTGGAATTTTCTCTGGCAATTAACAAAGGTGTGCTCGTCTGGGAGGTGTTGACAAGCAGAGACATGAGGACGAAATTAAAAGATCCTTTTAAAGGCCTTTTTTCGGAATAATTGGAAGTGTGATATTTATCAAAACAAATACTTTCTCTGGAGGTTGGCTAATTACCTACAGGAAGTAGGTAAAGGGATGCACTTTTGCTGTAAACACTAATACAGTGTGATACATTGTGATTTTTAGAACACTGAGTGAGGTTAAAAGAATATAGGAATATATTATTTACATATCCTTTGCGCATTTGCAACAGGATACGTCTGCTTTCAGATGAGAAGACTGTCAGGTTGGCACATTTTGCTCAGTGATATTGCTTGGAACGTAAACAGGACAATATTGCTCCGTGGCACCACAGGAGAGGATTGATAGGTGGGAAATGAACTATTCAGCAGCATTGTTGACAACATCATCACATTTTTGCCAAAGTTTGCAGTGAACACATGGAGGGTTTATTGACGATGCTCGCAGGGATCAAAGTAAATCAAAGGAGATGATTTGCAAGCAGGTGACAGTCATTCATTTTTGCATTAGAATTATTGCTGTGATACCCAGCGTGTGTCAATTAGGGTTGTCGCTTAAAAAAAAAGAAAAAAAGTCTAGTTGGAACTGATGAGAATGAACGCTTAATTTGTTCGAGTTAATTTGTACAAAGCTCGCGTAGCCTAATCATAAACTACATGATAGAAATGTGGTAATGTGACTGTAAGTTAGCAAGCAGTTTTACGTTTATCCGTGATTTTCCCGTCTTTTTCCATACTGCTCTGATGCTTCGGCATCGTGATTAGTGTTCAGCACGACTTGCTAACTATCTCCATTTTGTACTAATGAAGAGAACAGTTGTCACATTCCCACTTTCATTCATATCATATCAGTGTTTTTACTCTATAAATGTAATAGTTTTTAACAAGGAATTTCAGTATCTGGATTAAGTGAAAAGTTTTGCCACATTTAGAAGGCTACACCTGTTGTTTTAAGGTGTCAGATACATGTTCAATCAACATTTAGGTGAATATAAACACTGGATCAGACTCCTTATCGGCAGATACCAATATTGAGGGACATGGGGCCATCCCTTTGGACAGATCGAATATTTATTTTTTCCGAAGTTTGAACAGTAGTTTGAATTTCAAATAAAAATTGGCAGCTCTAATGTTGGTGTATCATATAAATAAACTAGCACCAAATCTTATCATTTAGTTTAATACATACAATAAATACACACAAAAAAATGCTGAGTATGTATATCCCTTTTTTTTGTGTATTTTCTGTTAATCCTAAAAATCGGTAATCAGCGTTGCCTTTTATAAGATGAAAAATATTTATTGGGTGGTCTCATCCAAACGTGTTATACACCAAATCTGGTAAAGACTGGATAAAACTAGAAATAGTGGTTAAAAATGAAAAAAGTAATCATGAGTTGTGGAGCTGTTTAAATACATTTCTTGTTCACAGAGGTATATTGCTTCAGTTTCCAGGTGCAATAACCGTATCATGTTTATTTGAATCTTTTGACCTGTGGATTAGGATCCTATCGAAGTGCACAGTTTAATTAAATATAGTTACATGTATTAAAAATGTTTTCAGCAAGGACTTCTAACCTTTTGGCGCCCCCGAAAGTCTGGGTTTGTGCACATGAGATCATTAGTCCTGGCATGCTATCTGTGGGTACCGGTGTCTAAAGTTTTTTAACCAAGAGTGTTACAGAACAGCAAGATTAAGGCTAAATCTTTGGCATAAATAGCTCTTAAAGAGGAGTTGATGCAAAAAAAATCAAAAGTGATATATCCAGAGAAAAGGGTTCTCGTGCCCATAAACTTTCCTTACATGGTCACGGTCAGCTATGCTGATGTGAAACCATCAATCTTGTCCCACCTTAATCACCCATCAATTTAGCCGCTGCACTTGTTTTGAAATGAAAGGGACAATGTCAGAGTCCTATACACAGAGTTCTCCATTAAACAGCTGACTCAAAATGATAAATCAATTAATTTATTGGCCTTTATTAACCTTTTGACGTTTGATTGATATTCACATCAATAACAATAAAACGTGTCCTTGCGCTGTTTGGGACAAAGCCTATTCAACCTTTGTATCCAAGATAACCAAAGCCATACACATGTTTTCATCGAAGGGTTATTATAATGGGTTGTATGAGGTGTGTCTGTCAACCCATTATCCAAGAAATTACACTATAATTTTTAAGATATTACAATGTCCTTTTTTTCTTTTCTCCTCTTTTCACGTAAGTCTTTGTTACTAGCTCTGGCCAGGAAAGCAGCCTGCTATAGTATTATGAAGTCTCCCCTCTCTTCACCTGCCAGCAACAGGGTGACCGGACATGCTGATTAAATCAGGACAGTCACAATTTACGAGCATTTGTCCAGACGAGGATGCTCCTTGTCCCATTAATTAGATATAATGTGCATTTTAATTTTTCCAGACACCAACAGTTTGCCTTGATGAAACAAGGAGGGATGATGGTGTTTTGTGTTCTTCACACTAAAGGCAACAGCCTCCACTTTGAGGGCAGTAAATTGGCAAAATCAGGTGATAACTACACGCAATGTTGCCTCTGAGTTTCACACGGGCACGGAGCAAACATCCTATTAGTGCCAGCACTGTGGCGTTCCTGATGTGGGCGTGTTGCAAATTCCATCCCCTTTATTTGGAGAACCTTTTAAAGGATGCACAAGCTCAGTTGGTGAAATAAAAAGTAATGAAAACCATAGGCTAATGTACAAAACATAATCTAGGCACTAATATTACATTAAGCATATGAGAAAAAGACCATAAACTCACTGTTTACTACTGTAGGTGTAATATAAGATATGATTAAAGAAAGAAATGATGGATTAAGTTTGATAAAAATATTTTTTTGTGCAAGGACCACTCATACAAACAGATTCATTATGAGTGGCACATAGAAATATTTAAAATCCTTTTTTCAAATGAAATTCACATGTAGCCCTGACCTTTTGTACCAGTCATGTACAGATATCGAATCGAGAATTTGAACAGAGGGAAATGAAGGCAAATTATGTGTTAAAGTTACTTTATTTATTGACATTCGTAAGGTTGAATGAAATAATGTAATGTAATGTAATTGTAATGCTCTCAAACGGCTGCCTCACATTTCATGCGAGTTGCTGAGGAGGCGAACGTCCTACAGTTTCAACCCCTGACAGTGTGACATCGTTTATAATGAAACGTATTGAATGTATGCTCTCATCCGTCTCTGTGACTGTCACATCCTTATGACCACCTTCCATTTTAGTCGAGGACCGTTTTACTTTAGCAAAACATTTTTTTTTGGCATCTGACTTCAAATCAAACCATTCCTTTTTACTTCTGTCATGGTGCTGCGCTGTGATTACACTGCTGACAGCTGAAGTAATATTTTCTCATTCCTTAGCTTCTTTGGGTTTCCTCAAATCACCACATACACTGCTAAATATCCTATGTCTTTGTCTGCTGATTACAGGCAAAGACTTCAAACACTGTTTTGTGAAGTTTTTCTTTTTACTCTTGGGTAATTATTTTAAAGTCTTAGTTTAGAACTTTACCATTTAGTTTAAAGGAGAACTCCATCGATTTTAAACATCAAACTCTGTTTACAGGTCTTGGGGAGTACTACCGCATATCTTAAAAAAGTTGTATAAAGCCCTTTGTGGCTCCAGAGGGAGCTTTGTGAAGTCTGATAAATTGCCACAAGTGATGTCACAATGTTGGTCGGGGTGAAGACTACAAGTTTTTAAAATTTAAAAAATCTGGAGGTGTGCAGTTAGAAAGAAGAGAGCACCAGACCTCTGTAGCCCGCTCCTCATCTCCGCTTGAAACTAAAGGCTCAAGGCTACATTAGCCGCTACCAGCACAACACACCCAAATCTGTGATTGAACTGTCGGTGGCCACTTTGCATTGTGGGTAATGTCAGCGCCGGTTTTGACAAGAAAGAAGAATGTTTGTGGAAAAAAAACGATATCTCTGGTTCTGCTGCATCGATTTTGATCCTTTAAAAAAAAAACTGTCTGTCATGGGTCCGACAGTGTTATAGGAGAAAATTTGGGGGGGGGAGTAAGTTCACCCACATAAACACGGAAGAAAAGAAAAAAACACAACCTATAGCCATTCTGAATGTTTGTGTTTGATTTGGCAATATCAAGATCTCCACCATTGAGAGCACTGGCACCAGCCCGACGCAGTGAAGCTGAATGACATTTTCTTTTGTGGCGTTTAAAGCAGTACTTTTGAAAAACACAACATCAGAGTTTTTATACAGAACTATTTTCTATTGAATATGAACAGAAACTGTTTGAAGGACATGTCATGCTCCCGCTTCGCTTCATCCTGCAGGAAGTGCAGCTGACAAAGAACCTTAGTTCCCTCAGTGAATAATATAGTGTTTTTGCATTTAAGCATGCATGAGATGCTGTTAATTCTTGTACATATCTCATATTTAAATTAATGCTTTTTCATGCCAGAGTGAGATCATGTCAGATCATGGCCTTGCCGTAAAGCGTGACCAAACCAACAGTTTTTACATTTATAGGTAAATAAGCTGACTCATATCCTTACAGAGGTATATTCATTCTTTTCATAAAACCTGTTTTACTTTGGTTTTGTGACACTTACTCAAAAACTAAATCCCAATGTAAAGCTCAAAGCATTTGAGGTTGAAAAACTCCAATCCAACAGCGTATTGACGGCTTTTCATCAGGAGGTACCTAACTGCATAATATGTTGGGGTTTCTTCCTTCTAGTAGTTTTTCTCTTTTTTTGTTAGGTTTAGTTTGTCATGAAAGAAACAGCAGGATCTCTGCCAGCAGCCCTGATATCCTCACATATACGTGAGCTCACAGTTGATTTGGCGTTAAGCACCACTGGCGTCCTTTTGCAGTCTTTATTCACATTCTAAAAATGGGAAAGGGATCCTCACAGCTCAGTTTCCCCTCTGTGTGACTAATAACTTTAATCAAGCCAATAACTTAATGCTTTGATGAACCTTAGAGCACGGAGCAATTACTATCTGCTGAGGTGGCTTGTTTTATAACTGAGGTGAGAACAGCAATTCCAGTCACCCAACTACCTGCCATCAATCAGCAGAGGTGAAATGTTTGAACTTCCCCCGTGAAACTGCAAGATGACAGTTAAATGAAGGCCAAGATGATGGCCGCCATGTGTAATTGAATTTCTCCTTCAGACTAGGCCAGCACTGAGTCACGGACCACAAGAAGTGATCTTGTCAAATTTTCATATTTTATTGATTGAAATTGAGAACAAGCCCAAAGTTTCAAGAAGCACTTGGAAGCTTGTATATCATCTATTGTTTTTCTTCTCTATTATCTTTGTTCCCATTATTCCTAATAGTTATATTAGTAGTTATATAGTTATCCTGGTGTATGATGTTATAGCTGATGGTATTATTTACATATACTGTACTTTGCTGACTTTGCTGCTACTAATCACAACACTATGTCACTTTGCTGAGACGATATTGCATTATTAGATCAAGTACAACACTAGCTGTGAGTATAGTATGTGTACTGCTACTGCCTGTAATTTCAGTTTAAGAGTTTAATTGCTGTTGTATAGTTCCTATATTCTTATTTTTATTTTCATTACTTTCTCTATTTATCTGTACTTATTTCTGTCCTTGTGCTGCTGAACACCCAAAGTGTATAAAGTATAAAGTCTCATCTTATCTTATCTTAATAGATGGACATAAAAGAGTAAATTCACCCAGTCTAATAATCTGGCTTTCCCTGTCAAATAGTGGTGACAACAAGCTAAGAAGTGTCTCTAAAGCATGTGCAGCAGTGATGTAGTGTGGCATTATTATCCCATTTTCACCTGGCATTAGCATGTGATCTCTGCTTTTCCAACTTGGGTAAGGAAAAATTTATGCAAATACATGCAGAAAGAATTGTGATCAGAATGCAATCGGTTGGCATTGTGGTTGGATTGCAGCCATGTGTAAGTACAGTTCTTACTGTGTGACCATATTCTTAGTCACAAGAAATAAATTGAAAGGTCACCTAACTCCGCCTCTGCCTGCTAGCTCAAACAAGTTCGTCAAAAGCTACAAGTAGCAGTAGAGAGCAAGTCTTCCCTCTCAAAAAGTGATTGAAAAATGAATGAAGCACTGCTTACCTCGACCTGGGACATGACATATTTGTTGACAAGCCTGCCAGCCCTGCCAACTAATTTACATATTGAGTTCCAGATATAGATCACAGGCATTTACACCTGGTCTTTATATGACCCATGTTGGCTGTGGTCAGAGATTCAAAAGACTTATTGTACCTTGCAACCCACTGAGGTGAGTGCAGCTATGTTTTTCCTTCTTCCAAAAATGTAGTGTAGAGTTACTCTTTAGCACTGATTCAGTACATCAGGTGTTAATAATACTACTTAGGCCTACTTATTATGGCCTAAAATAAGCACTAGTCATGTATAGGAATACTTCTGTACTACTAAGCAAATGTGTTCATTTGTAACCATTATTGTCTTCACAGTACCAGCAGAAATATTTGCACACACCTTTTCTGTCCTCTAGAAACTCTAGCGTCTCTCTTACAATGATGATGCCTGACCTCCATCCCGAGCCTTGCTACCACCTCATCTCTTTCATCCGTTCTCCCTCAGCTCACAGCCCAGTAATAATTTCCCCCCTGCAATTAATTCCTCAGCTGACCCCCCCTCCTCCTCCTCCTCCTCCTCCCTCCCACCTCTCATCACTGTGGCCCTGTCTCCTTGGGCTCCAGGACTTGATGAAATGAAAACTGTTTCTAACAATTATTCTTCCCCCTCTTCGGTTGTATTCTCTGCTCCACTCCCCTCTCCTTCCCTTCCGCAAACCTCAACAATTAATGGAGCTCTTCATCAAGCCCGTGAAAAGCTCCTCACCTTGACAAATTATGACACTCTTGGGGGTAAGCACATTATCAAAACCCAACGTTTGTTTACATAAAAAATACAGAGTGCATAATTTGAAAGGAGTGAAGGTTTCTCCAGGTTTGCAGAATACAGATTTAATTTGAATTTTGCCAACTCATCTCTCTATGCTGTTGTGATAAAACATGACATGTTTTCCCTACAGAGCTGTTTAGTGCGGCCATTTGGGAACTCTGAAACTGAGCAAAGTGGAAATTAATTTCAGGTGCACTGTTGCTGCAAAAAAATGTTTTTTACATTTACATTTACATTTGACACTGGATTGGAAACTTTTCAATTTGAAATTATAATAGGTTTTATGAAACTTGAGTAAAATATTTTTTCAAAATATAGGTGCAGATATAGACTGATCTCAAACATTTATTTTACAAACCGGATGTCAGCTTGTGAAGTGGTCTTCCCTTGACAGGCTCAGAGTGCTCTTTGCCCTTTTCCCATTAATTTTTCTTTTATCTCACCTTTTTCACTCTGCAATCTTTCCATCACTCTGGTCATTCATTCTCCTCTGACTGTCATTAAGTGTGGGGGATGTAATGACGATCCACTTGGTAATGAGGAAGACAGGCGAGCTATTCAACATGTTTGTCTGCTCTGACTGAAACATATGAAACCAGGTAACCAAGGTAATCAGGAGCAGGTTTGCTCACAGATGGTATTTGCCATGTTATGACTTTGTTTACTTCTGCTTATATGTCCTTTCTTTCATATGTGTCACACTATGCCACAACTACATTATCAAGTTCCCTTGTGTGTGTTCACGCTGCTTTAAACAATGTGTGAATGTAAATGTTGAAGCCACTTAATGGCTCATCAACTTAGAAATGTCATGAAAGTAAGAAAAGGTTTTTTTATGCTCTGCTCTGCTAACATCTGTAGTTCTTCTTTTTCTTTCTTTTTTTAGTCAGTTGTCTTCTGATCAAATGTCGCCCTTTGAACAATTTTACCTTTGAATGATTTTACCACTTTTCACTAGAGGAAAAGTGAAGTGATCAGCCAAGTCATTAGGATTCATCATCTGAAGCTCACAAATGTGTGTATCAAATTAAAAGGCTATCCAGCTAATGGTTGCTGAAACATTTCACTGAAGATCACATATGTGGACCTCATGGTGGCACTACAGGAAATGTTGTGCCAATTTTGTAGATGTCAAGATATTTCACAAGAAAGCTTTGACCTGCTGTCATTAGGATTCATTATCTGAGGAACATGAATGTCTGTACAGAATTTCATGGCAATCCATCTAATAGTTGTTGAGATTCTTCAGTCTGGACCAAAGTGGTGGACCAACCAACTGACATTGCCATTCCTACAGTAGAGACACGCTATTAGTAAGGCTAAAAATGTCTTATAAATCTTCGGGTAATTAACATTACAGGTATGTTTTGTTTTTTGCTTTTTTTTAGCACCTCCCTGGGCCTTGATAAAAAGCTAATCATACAGATATTCATGTGCACTGTTGTTCTGTTACTGTCTGTCAATTATGGCGAAGCCCATCATACAACTATATAGCACGGTGTACTTCATTCTATCCTTAGTGAAGGTACATGAAGCTTGTCATCTCCACATTGATATTATAATAGGTATGTGACAAAAACTGAACTTCAGGAGCTTTTTGAAATGAACATCACTGTTTGATGAAGTGGAAAGTTAGAAGTTTACACCAGGATACAGCTAGAACCTTTGATTTTCTACGACTACAGTGACATGTGTCTGCTGTGCTGGTTTACGTATTTTTAATCATCAGTCATGGATAAAATAATCTGAAAGTCAGAGTCAAAAGAGCCTAGTATTCAATGCAGCAGCAAAGTGGAGAGCTTCATGGAGAGGATGGGAGGCTTTTCATGATCATTGTGACTGTGTAGGTAGAAGGTAGAATGCAGCTGGAAAAAAATAAAATAATTTCCATATAAATAGGTGAGTTCTTTAGGCATGAATTGAGCAGGTGAATTAATAAGTCTTATCACTCCACGTAAGTGCAGGTTGCTCTTCTTGAAGGTGCTCACTGTAAAATGTTAAACAGAATAGAAAACACCAATTGCACGAGGTCAATTATTCTGCAGTATAACACGTTAGCAAAGGAAACACGGCCTTCATGCAGTTATTCTCTTTCCCAAAAATGGATGACTTAAAGGGTAACTACCCCCTCACATTCAGCTGTGGCTACAGTGGCTGAATACAGCACAGGCTTGCTAATGCTACCAGCAGCTACAGCATGTGGGAGAGGCACAAAGTGGGGCTACGGTTAGCCAGTGTTCTGCTATTTATACTCGGTGAAGCAGCTGACAAAAGAGATAGACCTCAGAGTCTTGCCTATTTTGTCATTGTTAGGGAGGGTGGAGTGAATTTGGCTGACACATACAAGCAAATTTAGAGCAAATGTTTTTTGTTAACAATATGTGCATTGTTGGAAAAATCACATGTATTAACATCATATGCCACCAAAAATCTGTGCCACAAAACAGTACAACAACAAATGTGCATTCCAATTAAGGGAGTATTTGGGTTAAGGTGTTTACACACACCATTTTCTGTGTGTAATTGATTAATTTCTTTTAAAAAAAATCAAAAAATATTTTCCCCACCAAATGTGTTTCAACTGCTCCTATTACAGTATATCTGCCAACAAAATATAAATGAGGTGCAGATGTCCGTAGCATATACATAGCACTTTCTTCATTGTGCATAAGAACATAGGTGACTTGTCACCAATTATGTGTAGATTACAAGGTTTCCTGCATGCCTTTAGGAGAGGCGTGTACTGACTGAAAAGCGTACCTGGCTTTGCAGAGGATTCCTCCTAATTGAATGCATGGATGGCTGGAGAAATGGATAGAGTTTTGGAGCATACTAAGTATGCCTAAGCTCATGAAAATTACAAATTTATCCTATGGAATCCCAAGCAAATTATTTTCAAAGTGTGATTAATGGTGTCTGTCAAACACACTCACACACACACACACACACACAAAAAATCAATTCCTGGCCACAGGGCAAATGCTTTACACAATAGAAGGTGGAAGGTTAATATACATAAATGAATCTTTTACTAGACTTCATGTTTAACATTGGCTCAAAACCAAAATCATCTGCTTCGAAAATTAGATTTGCTTTTTGTTTAGCAGTCATTTTGGGGAAAATCAAAATGTCTTATGAGTTGTGCTGAATGATTATACGGTTTTATATTGAAATAACAATTTGAAGTAGTGCAATTTTCCAATTGAAAGAGCCACGATTTTAATTGTAACTTACATAATTATAATAATAATAACTCAATAATTGACAAGCTGTAGCAAGTGAAAGTTTAAGCCAGTGACTGTTGATTTCAGCCCCTATAACTCAGCTGTGGCTAAATAATGTTTTTTTTTAACAAAAAGACACTACTGTATGTTGTCTGGTTAATATGCATGCCAGTGTTTGTACATTTATGCTAGGCAAAAGATGATGTTCTGGAAGAAGAAACACCTCTCTGTCTCATTTTTCATGTATGAAAAATATGAGTGGGTTGTGTATTTTTGCTGTTTATAAAACACCAACATAATGGCGAGTCGTCTCAAGCCAATTGCAGTCCAGTTAGCAGTTAGCTGGTGAACTGAGTTGTCAGAATTTCTCAGTTAAACTTTAAGCACATCATATAATCGCTTTAATCATCTTTACGTTTCTGAGTTGAGACCTGCAGGGTTCAGGGCTGTGAAGTGGTTTGTCCTGTTAGCATGTGAAGCAAACGTTAATGTTACCAGCAGTTCATCATCCAATCACTTGCCAACTATGTAGCTGTTATCATTGAATATAACGCTACTTTTGAATGTCATGATTATGTTCGAATAGTATTGAGTAATTTTATATTGAGTTTACCTGACTATATCCATGTGCAGTAGAAACAAGATGGATTTGTGATCATGCTTGGTACAAACACATCTTGTTTAATATTATATAGACCCCAACTACATCCCCCGAGTTAAACTTTTAGAAAATAATCACATTTGAAATCGCAATTACAATATTGGTCTGAAAAATTTAATTCGATATTTTCCTTGCTTTTCCAAGTGCAAGTTCTTGCCAATGCCAAAGCCACATTTATCAGGGTTAGGCAATTTTTAAAGTACTTTTTGAAAGTGCCACCCAATCACACTTTATGGCGAATGAGGACTTACATAATTCATATTTCAGAATGTGTATTGGAAGTTGGAGAGGGAGGATTCTTTGATAACTTTGAGCAAGTGGATGTCTATGGACCAGATTAAGCAAATCACAAGAAGACACCTTGTCCTCGACCTTTGTCAGGTGTCTCAATGTTCCCCCGACTCCATTGTCCAATTAATGACTGTTTGATGCATTATCCTCCATTTGCTTGTAGCTGGTGTGCTGTCACTTCTAACCAGGGTCTGTCAAAGCTGGGATTTGTATATTTCTCTCCTGCTTGCTCCAGACATGAAGTCCCCAGACTCCACAACACTCAGATTTAGAGTGAGAGCTTTCGTTCTTTATTTTCTCCTACCAATGTTATTGCCCCACCAGAGCCAGTTTAGCCAAATTGGAAATTCACTTGAGTTACTGCAATGTATCAGCGAAGGCACGTCTTGTGCTTTAAAGAAAATGGATGGCTGGAGCAGTTAAAGGCAGAAAGAGGGAAATGTTAAATTGGCTGTTATTGATTTATAAAACCAAATTTCTGCAACATTTCATTGAAACTGTTCCTCTGCCTGTTTCTGATGCACTTTTATTATCCATCGCAAAATAACACATCTGAATGTTGAAAATCTGTCTTTGCAAAGGATGATGTAGAGAGGCTCACAGAATAACTTATTTACAGGCAAGACATGTACCTTTAACAGAAGGACTTCAATCACTGTGTCGCCAGGGGTTTCGATGTCTTGCTCAAGGACAATTTGACAGCACAAGAGACTGTGGTTTTGACCTTTTACCTCTAACTACTCTAAACACTGAGCCAACCTGGTGTTGAGTAACTGATTCTCTTTACAGCGCTACTCAGAGCTGTGTATCCTTTTGATGCAGTGAAATGGTAGTGATTTGTTATCTTGCACCCCCCCCCATAAAGCAGGAGGGCATGTCACAGTCTATCATGCACTCTGCTCCACCACAGTCATCTTTGTCTTCCTTTAGTAATCAGAGGAAATCATTCTATCAAATACATGACTTAAAAGGTATCCAGTAGAAATATTTTAACGTATTTTTGTTCATGGTGTGATTCCTCCTATAATACTTGAATATGACTTAAAAAAGATGAGTGCTCAGCCTTACAGGCCTGACAGCACCTGAGCCCAAATGATCTATACAGGTGGTAATAGCTGTCTTTCATTCATTTTTTACTATTCATTAATTCTTTTTTTGAAACAGGCTATTATAAAAACTTGTCAAACACTACCTCTTGCAAATATTAGCCAATGATTATTAGCTTCCCATGCTGCCAAACCCACAACCAGCACATTTTCATAAAATATGACACTGCTGCATGATTTTTGGCAGGCACCTGAGCTACCTCCCATTTAATTTCCACTCGTGTAGTTAATTTAAGAAGCAGTTTTGGCTTTAATTGGCTAAGCTGTTCTGTGTATCTCGTGTAAATGGCTACAATGATACTTAAAGCGTCCACATAGACACATAACCATAGATAGCACACAACTACGCAACATCCTCGGTTTGTTTCAAACATGATGGATAGTCTATTAACTACAGAACTAATTACAAGCCAATTTAGTCTTTAACAATGATATGAAAAAAGACAGTTATGTTGTTTGCCGTATATCCAATGCAAGCCTACTCCAGAGCATTAGCCCTGATGACAATTACCCTACTGCCCTCTGTCTCCAGTTTGGCCTTGGGGACAGTCAGCAACAACTGGTTCGCAGACCTCAAGCTATGAGCTCTGGCATATACAGAGAGATAACATAAATGTAAGAAGAGGTCAGGCCCACTTATGCCTTAAATGCCAAAAATGACACTATGAGAGCGGTGGGAGTGAACCAAAACAGTAAAGTTGTGGGCCGGACAGCTAAACAATGAACTGAAACTCAATATAAAATTCCATAAAGCCAAGGGGAGGTGCAGATTGAGGTGATAATTCTTTGTAGGTTCATAACTATGAGCGACTCCTTTCACATTGTCATTTGATACACGGTATCGGATCCACATACATTGCATTGTACAGCCGCTTTAAAGACCTTCAGGAGTGAAATTTGCAAAGTAAACAGCATTTCTTTTAAAGAATTTGTAGAATCCCTGTGACAGAGAGATTCAGAGAAATAGCAACTTTATCTCTTGTTCTGATAGTTATGAAACAATCGATGACTGACCTGCACTGGCAAATATAAGTTGGCATGTCTAGACAGCTTAAAACTTAATTCCCAGTATAATATTACTGTAAACTTGTGGTGATTTTAGATCATCATACATGCCCCTGTTGTCACACTATGCCCTCTGCACTGCCGTAGGTCTGCGCGTCACATTTTAAGTTGGCATTTCCATTGCCTCGATGATGCCACTGCAAAGAATCTGTGCCAGTTTGTGCATCAAAAGATTTCAAGCCAGTGCCAGAAGCTGCTCCTTAACTGTTCACTCTGACAGATATATTGCACACACCAGCAGTTGTTCTGAGTGTCCATCTCTTGCCTCGGTGGCCATTGTGTAGTGTGATTTGCTTCATTGCAGATATAATGACATTTGTAATTTGTTGTGTGCAGCATTCTGTCATATCGTTCTGGTATGATGACATATGGTAAGTGGTATCAGATGGAGGTCGATGCTTCTGCAGCAAGAGGTCACACTGATTGAAAAGGGGTCAACCTTGATTTTGGCTTGGATGTTTCATCACGGCTTTAATACTAACATGGCGGTAACAGCCACAATACTCCAGTCATTCAGTTATTTCATGTGTCTTTGGAGCATTTGTCTTTCCCATTAAAGGCATTCGTGTCGTGACTTCCAAGTTGTGTTGCCATGCAACGCTATCCATTTCATGTTTAATTTTTTCATGCTTTTGGAAGATGAACAGTGCTTTCTTTTACTGTTTACATGGACACAAGTCTCATGCCTCTTTTTTTCCACATGGCAAGAAAAAATCTTTTTTCATTACATCAAATTACAATCATTCGGTAGATGCTCTTATCCAACGAGATTAGAGTACATTTATATTTGCCATTTGAGGTTTGTTGCTTTGCTGAGGGATACTTTGGCATGTAGATAGGAGGAGATGGGGGTCGAACTGCTCCAGCCATCCTTTTCACAAAATAGACAGACATTACACGTCCAACAAATAAAGTTGAAAATATGTTTTCTGTAATCAAAATTCTCTTGAGGTATGATGTATTTGTCCAAATTTCCATTATATATATTTTTCTTCCGAGCACTTTAAGATCTATATTGGCTTAAAGTTGAGTTTTAAAGTAAATTCTTGGAACCAGTGGTTAACAAAACGATCTCACCTCGTGGTCCATTTAGTAGCTGTTCTATAACTGTTGATCATATCACAGATGCAATGACAGCAGGCAACTACTGTAGGCCGACTCCTTCTGCTGATGAAGATCATGTGATATGGTCAAAAGCTCTGAAACTCAACAGTTAAACCAGCATGGACTTTTGAGCCAGTCCTTAAAGTACCCCAAAAAGTGTACATTTGAACATTTCCATGACAACATGATGAAGATCATGTGATTGAAAGCTTGAGAAAAGCTACTAAGTGGTCCTTGAGGTGAGATTGCTTGATTGTTATCACAGTACTCCTGATAGATTGCTATAATACGTAGATTGCTTGTTCAGCCTGTGCCGGTTACTGGAGCTTTCTTTGATCTTAATATCAGCTCTCTTTTTGATCAGTGGCTTTTCTTGTGCCGTGCCTTATATCCTGGTTTCATTCCCTCTCGGTTACTAATAGTGCTCTGGTATCTTTCTCCCCCTTGCTTTTCATCTGAGTTTTCAATTGCCCATTGTCAATTGTCCTTGTCCTGCCCCTGTACATCAATACTTGCCTGGTCACTCTGTCCGTCTTAATTGATTTCTATTGCTTTCGTCTGCAGTGAGTCAGAAAAGAATAAATAATTTATTATGTCAGTCTGAAGGGCATCCAACGTAACTATATGACCTCAGTATGATGAATATCCATGAGTTTCACAAATTTTAAAGGCTTTAAATTTGCAAGTTGTAATCATCTAATAATTTTTTCCTTAGATTGATTCAGTCAGTACTTATTCAGAGAACTTGCAGCGCCAGGGATCTGAAACTGAGTGATAAATGACCATTGAAGTTAAATTTATTATCAATTTGCTTGCCATGATCCATTAACTTGACTGCGGTATTTAAAGTACCATTTTACTGTGACTTTTGTCACTCACCGGTGTGAAGAAGCACCACTTTCAGGCCACACAATTTCTTATAGGCTTCATATATGGACTAATTACATGTAGGGTATATTTACCACAGTGTTTCAATGTAATTTAGCAAATAACTGAATAGCTACTCTATACCTACAGTAAGATTATAAGAGGAGGATGGGTCAGTTTTATCATACAAACATTCAAAAATAGCTCACTCACAGGCTAGATAGCCCAGTCCTTAAAGTAAAACACGTATTGCAGGAAAAATGGAAGCTTAAAAAGATGGATATTTACTTATCAGTCACTCCTGTGGCAGAGCATAATGTTGGAAAACATTCAGCTTGTGGTGCGAGAAACTGAAAACATATTCAAATCAAGGTGAAGTCCAACTTTGACGGATCTGTTCCACTCATTTCATCACAGTTATGGAGGCTTTCACCCAGTGTTTAACAGCTTCTAGGAGAGCTCCCCATTCTGCACGAAGTTTCACTTCCAGTACATTATAGCCCGATATTTTGTACTTCTGCCAGGCACGTCTACTATACTCATCATGGGTAAGCAGAGATGGATTCTGCAATGAGATGTCAAAGCTACAATGAATGGTAATGGTTCTGAATGGAGGATGACACACTGCAGCAATGATATTTGGTCTTGTGGCACAATCTAATCCCAATACTTACCCATCTGAGCACTGCCAAAGAAGTTTGAGCAGCTAAGCTTATCTTAGCTTATCTGCTGTATTTTGCCTCACCAATTTGTTGCTCACTGTATTTGACAGAAATCCATTTTTGATGTTGATTTTCTCCATTAAAGAAATAACTAGACTTACTTTCAGTAGACATTAGGCAACAAAACTAGGCCTAAATCACTCTTTCTAGGTGTTGGCTTCTCCACGACTCAGCTACAAAGATCTAAATAACACAAATTTAGTCAGCGTAACAGGCGAGGCAAATGGTGAGGCAGATCAGTAAAGACAAACTATTGGCTATTGTGGTCAACAGTTCATCCATTATATCACAAAAGACCATCAGCACACAGCTAAAAAAACTATTGTTAGTGATAAGTACATTATTTGTCATGAAATTTACAAATCTAGACTCAAGCAATGCCCTGATTTAGCATTTTGTGTGGTAACCCATAGATACTTTTTTTGCTTTTGTTGTACACTGTCTCTTATTTGGTTAAAAAAGCTTTAAGCCATTGTTTCCCATTTGTAATGGTCTGAGTGGATTAACTCTCAATGAAGTCCAACTTTCTATGACAAAATTCTTGGGGGAAAACAAACAACCTGGTTATTCTAGTCACTTTTCGTCAGCCGGTAATAATAAACGTGTTGACAAATGTGTCTTATTAGTTGGCTTTACGAGTAGAGAGGGAAATGACTATCCAGCTTATCTCAGCTAACTTCATTCTTCACATGTACAGTATAGCGCAGATAGCTTTAATATTAGTTGTTGCGTTATCTACGCTGTTGGTGGCAGACAAACTTGTGTCTCTTCTACCCTGAATCTCTGACTGCTGAGAGTCTAAACAAAAGGGTGAGTGTGAAGAAGTGTTCAAAACAAGCTAATCAAACATTATTTCCTTTATTTTCCTTTACCTTCTAATTAGTATACACATGTTCAAGAATCTTACAACACACGAGCCACCACCTGTCAGTTAACTCGCTCTACCTATTATGTAAATGTTTACTGCACATGACAGAGTTAATCTAGTCTCTCATCAAATTTCATGAAATGGGTAAAACTGTCTGTGACCAATTAAGAAAAATCTCTCACACGCACACTTAACAAGCTAGTCCAGTTTTTTTTAATTGCTGTAGCTCATTTACAGTTAATCAATAACCCATTTTATTTTCTCTCTCACACATAGAACTGCTCTCACAGTCTCAGACACAGCTTTTTTATTTTACGCTGCGATTGTAAATGAATCCCAGCAGTGAGGCCTGCGGTGCCCAGAGGCCATGCCCGTCTCCTTCCTACTTGTGCCCTGCTTCCTCCCACCATGCTACTTGCATCATGCATCATGTATGTGGATCCTCCCCTGTGCAGAGCACAACTAAATCTGCTTGTTTATTCATCAAGTCAGGTGGTAACCCCAGGCAGTCAATGGCATGGCCTTGCAATATCAAAAGCTCTCTGTAAAGTAGGAGTGTGTTTGATAATGAGAAACCATGAGAAGCCTCCCACTTTCCCCACTGATAAAATTCTGACACGGACCCAATATCACTGCACTGTGGAGTGCTGCTTACTTTCCCCAAACTATTAATTAAAAGGCAGTGTTGATTTTACCATTTCAATGCACTTCACTACAAGTTCTTCATACCATTAACCAACTCGATCAAAACTGTAACCAAGAGTAGTGTAAGAAAGAGAATGACGTAACAGCGGTCCTTTTCTGTCTGAGCCATAGCCCTGCAATTTGTCATCTTAACATAACAGAGTGGAGTCCTTTTTTACTGATCTGGTAGATCAGGTTAAATGATGACACAAAATGGCTCTGCTGCAATACATCATGCCATTGGCAATGCTACAGTAAGCCAAATAAATATCCAGTGTAGCCACTTAACCTGCTCTAAACTGCTCACTCTCTTTCCACATTGTAGAAAGCTGAGTGGGTCTGCAGTTACTAAGTAGAACATTTCCATTTAAAGTCTACTAGAGCCTGAGCTTTTGCAATCATTAAAGAAACCAAAGTCTGTAATTTTCTTTCCTTAAGAATAAATTTGAATTTGTGCAGAAGCCCCAAAATTATTGCTCTGCAATAGCAAACTGCACCATTTGTATCTGTTTGTAGAGCCAAGGCGAGCACATGTGGTTGCAGACAACTATGCTTGTCCTGCTGTGCCAGAAAGAGAGAGAAAACAAAAAAAAGAAAGATTTGAATGATAAAAGAAAAGATTTTGAGACATATTTTCCAAAGACTTAACATATGGGAAGACAAACAATTGGACAACCGAACCCTTACTTACTGCAACACTGAAGAGAAAGGAAAAAAATGGATCAATTGGTTTTAATGTGGTGATAAAAGTAACCTTCTTTCGTCTAGAATAAAGGCATTATAACGCTTAAGTGGAGACCATATGGCAGCAGCTACAGAGGATCTGTTTAGTAAGCACACAAGGCAAGGTGTTCTGTGGCGTCCTGAATCAATCAGATTTCTCTCAAATCTGAATTTGAAAGAGATGAGTGTATGTGTGTGTGAGAGAGAAAACTAGGTGATGTGAAGCTCCACTGGAAAGATAATCTCAGTAATATCCTGGAGTCTGTGATGTACTGTTGTTTTCTAATCTTGTAGTTTGAGTGAGGTTCATAATTCAAGAGCAGATAATCTGTTACGTTTATCCTTTTTGTGTGATGCAGCCAGATTTCAATATTTTGTGAGTATTATAAAAGAAATTCCCTTAATCAGAGCTTTGCTGTAGTCAACTGCAAGTAGCCCACGATTGAGACCATTTTACTAAAACAGGGGTTTGTAGTTTGACTGGCAGGTAAAGGCAGAGATGCAGTGTTTATCAACCCTGTCATTCAAAAATGGGAGGGCCACAGAAGTAGGCCATAATCATGCCTCTCCATGCGACTGAGGAGAATTGGCAAGTGCTTGTGACAGAGGACGGTCTGTCTCAGCCTTTGTTTACTTGCAGTGTTTTGATGTGGGCAGCTAATATTACATGATCACCGCAGTGTTTTGATTAAAACCAGAAGTACTGTCACTATGGTGATTACAGAATACTGCTGTTATCTCCACAGGGGATTTGCCACTCCTGTTCTGGCACAGTGTACAAAGGCATTGTGTTATTACAATTGTATTAATATTTCATCAAACCGCTCCACGTGTAGCGTTATCAGTAATATAATCATGTCTCAAGCTCACAAACCTGTCTCATAATCACTGTATGAAGGATGGCTTCGCGTTTGATTTGTTTGTGGTTAATTGGGCAAAGACTATTTAATTTAATTTATTTTTTGCTAAATGATGGCAGGGAGACTGATAACCATGTGACATTTTCTCACATTAGACAAATGCACCTTTCACAATTCAGCCCCACTCCAAATACATGACACTTAAGATGAAACAAAAGCCAACCGCTCTTGTTTACTCTGTAAAAATTAAATGTGTGATCAGAGTGCACCCTTTTTCTCTTTTTGGATTACTTTTCTGCATAAGCTTTTACATACACTCTCTCACATAACTGAGGCAAAAAAGACAGAGACATGTTGGTGCAATATCTGCAGGCTGGGCTGCACATGGGAATCTGATTTGAATAGAAGTTCTTTTTTGAATTACGTACATAGAGCGGAGGGTGGGAACAACAATAAACCCAGCGCTTTTAGAACACCATATCTTTGCAGCAAAGATCTATTGCACAGTGTAGCCTACTAAAGGGTTTCGAGGCTGTATGTGTGCGTGCATGGGGTGAGGCAGTCTTTAGTGGTCTCTCTCTCAAAACACATCAAAGTGAGCAGAGGCAATGGTAAGGTCTCTGCATCATGCCCGATAAGAGGAAGTTTCCATTAAGTCGCTTTGCCTCACAGGGATTAAAGAAAAATCTCTCCCTTCCTCTTCTTAAAATGGTTTCCAAACGCTTCCCTCTTTACCGTTCTTCCGTTTGTGCTGGTGCTCCCTCTTTTACACCGTTTATTGGCGTGGTGACATCTCTTTTTCCACCACCTCCCACTTTAAACTCTAGGTCTTTATTCATTTGTTGCCACAATTTGCATCATGAAACGGATGCCTGAATGTCACATACGTGTGAAAGAAGTTTGGAACATTGCGCAACATCTGACTGACCCAGCCAGGGTCTTTACATGGCTCGAACAAACTGCTAAACAAACTCCTGCTGATTCACAGCAGACACAATAATGAAAGATACACACAGTTCTTATGAAGAATCACAGCATCGAACTACAGTATGTGTGGTGGCAGGTGGTAGGTGATTCAGCGCAGCAGAGCTCCTCAAAAAGCCAATGTTAATGGTTTTCTTACAATCCTTGCTGGGGGTGGTGTCACTTTCACACAGTGCCACTGATCATGGTCCCAGTTGTGCAGTGACCCACCCTTTGATCTCCAGCATCTACCTGACAGGATCCCAGCACTCTGACAGTGCAAGCCATCTGCCCTCTGCCCACCTATTGTTAGTTAATTTAAAGGGACGATGCCCGAAAATTTTTTACCCTTACCTCTCTACCACACTCACTCTCCTTAACACATAGGCAATGAATGAATGAATGAATGAATAAATGGAAGTTGGCCTGGAGATGGGCTTGTGATCGGAAGGTTCAATCCCCAGACTGGCAGGATAAATCTTGGTGGGGGAGAATGAAAAAGCAGCATTTGCCGCTGCCTAACTACCAAGGCCCTCATCTGCTTAATGAAGCTTCTCATCTGGCCATCAGAGTAGACTGCGGTTGTACTGGGCAACTTGCAGGTGTGCGATGTGTGTAACTGCGTGAAAGTGAACAGGGCGTTCATGGGGAAAGAAAAAAAAATTATCTCTGCAATACTTCCCCAGATAAATAAAGGTTTAGCAACATGTGTAAATGATACATGTTGGAAGGTGCTGAGAAGAACACCTGCTGCCATACTGTATGTTACATGTGATGTTGGCTTGAAATATTGATGTGGTATTTCATCCGGCTTTTGTAGCAGAAGCTGTGAACAGGTCAGTCAGGTAAAAATGCATTGCCTGATAGATGAGCTGGAACCTGACAGTTTTAAGTCCTACAGTATCCCTGCGTTGACATAATAGAAATGATGAAAAATCCCTCTCTCCTATGATTTCAATTTATTTTCCCTCTACTTGAGCTGACTGCATAGGCTTTAATGCGCACTTCATACATCATGTCCTTGTTGCTTCCCTTAACAGTCCTTTACTTCCCCCCTAAACTTCCCCCTTGCATAGTTTGCTGATAAAAAATGATTACATCACTTTCATGGCTGCTAGACCAGTTTTAGTTCACTAGGACAGTGGTTCCCAAAGTAAAATTCAAAATGCATTGGGTGTCATCCTTGCGGCCTAATAAACATATTGAATGACTTTCCTTATGAAACATTTGCAGAGCTGATTTGATGTTTGCTTGCTAGCAGTCTTCTTCTTACCTGCCTTTGTTGGCACATTGCTAAATTTCTTGACATGCTACCACTTCCAGCTGTCAGTGGAATAATGTGAAACCATTGGCAGGACTGCGTCCTCATGCGAACAAGCTACTAACTAAACAGGCAACCACTCTTAAAAACATTGTTCCGTAGTGCCGCTAGTGGCCAAAACCCCCACAGGGTGCCTTTAAGGAAGGGCCAAGGGCGCACCAATATTTGTTCATTTTCATTTTACATTTTAACAACCAGCACATGAAAGCTGGGCAAAACATTTACTTTAATGATATTTTTGTAGTTAACTGTTTGAAAGCCTACTTCACCTTCATTTTCAAACAAATCAGCTAATGGCATTACAGCTCACAGGTGTCATAGTAATGCAACACACTCTTTGGCTCCTAAGTTTTCCAGGTACACAGCAGTCAGAAATAGCGATGGAAAGATTTGTCATTGCCCATTAGCTCATGAAAAAGAAATCACTATGAAGGGGTGCTGTGGTTTAAAACTATTTCATTCATTGTAATGACATAGGCTAAAACAAAAGTTATTAACCCTAAATCCATCACTTCATTGCTTCACCGCTAAAATTAAGTAGACAAAAAAAAGAATAAAACCCACAGCTAACTTCAGCTTTCACAGGCTGCTCAGTCCTGTAACAAACTGTTTTCAATTCAGATGAGAAGATCATCGCCTTTTATGTCCCTGATTCATTTAACCTGTATGGCTCATTTGGGAAACATATCATCCATAGTGATTAGATTAAAGATATAAATCGAGGATCAAAGTTGAGTATTAGGCTACCTTATACGTCTACTTATTTTCTGCATGAGACATGAAGTTTATAGAGTGAGGATGTCATGCATTGGAGCATTTTTCAAGTTAATGTTCAAATTTACAAATTATATTGGAGATAATTATTGTTTTGTCAGAAAAAGTGAATTCATGTCTGGATCAGTGAAGAAAAGTGAATTCTGCCACATAATTGAAATAATCATGGGAAGACGATTGGGACACTGCTGAACTTTTTGTCAGCTGCCACATCATTAAAACTACAAGGTGCATTTCGGTTGGTCCTGTCCACCACAACTGACTCCAAGGGTTTGATTTCTGTCTGTGGATTATGTGTTCCAATAAAAACAACTGGCCCTGTTTGCAAATGGGAAAGCCAGCAATGGTTCTCATCCCTGTTGATGCAACAGCGGCTCCCATTGGTCGACGCATCTGTACAGTGGGGGTAGAACTGGGAAGATATAGCATGAACCTCCCATGTGAGGCTGAATAGGCTCATTGAATCCCTGGCGATGTATCTTCCAAAGAAGCGGCCTGGGAGGCTGGCAGAGGCAGCCCGGAGACAATGGTCCCTTGGATAGTCTCTGTTTCATCCACTGTCTGTATTGATGGTAACAGGCAGCCACTTGAGAATTCATTTGAAAGAGAGTCGCTTGCGTATTCGTCTCCCCTTGCGATCAAAAGGTGGATCACTGTCAACAGTGTGAGCCGCAAGGGAAGTGGAACCACTCACCTCTTCATCGGCCATCTCTGTAAACAAATCTGCCACTAGAAAATAAATTTCACGTCCTGAAGGGCTTCGAATTTGTTCGAACTTGACTTTTGGAAAAAGTGACAGCCCTAATACATAATCAGTGGATAGCTCCTCCATAGTTCCTCGTATGAAGTGGAATTCTGTCTGTTTCCAAGATTAGACAAATTAAGATCCACTGAACATAATAAAACATCAAGTAGTGCAAACACACAGTATGCAGGAATATAATTTCCATAATATAAAATTTCTTACATTTGCAAAGTGTATCAATGTAAGTTTTCATCTCACAGTGACCCATACTCAATGCTCTTTAAGCACATGAAGGAAAAGGTATTTCAAAAGCCAATAGTTCTTTCCAAAGCAAAATTCACATTATTATTAAAACGCAATTTGTCCCAATAGAGGTTATTGCAGGATACTACTACTACTACTACTACCTTCCTCATGCTATGAGATGCTCTAAAAGGGAATTACTGTAGATCTAAATAAACTATTGTATATATAATAATGAAATATTCCATGTTTATATAACTCTCAGTATAATCTCATATTGAGCCTCCTAAGATGATGCCGAGGACGACGTGGAGCATTGTTGGAGGGAGCATGAGACTCAAGAATTTCATTGCCAACGACTGCTTCCATGTAATTGTTGTGCACATGACGAATAACAATCCTGAATCTTGAATCTTGAGAGGAAAGTCAGCACATGTTGTTGAAATGGCCCACGCACCTACAAAATACCAGAGTGATGACAAATCAGCCATGATGGAAATGTCATAGGTTAATAATGTTCCTCCAGAGAGCAGCTCCTGTTTTATTCACCTAGTCTTAATGCAGGATGATGACTACAGTATGAGCCTGAGGCTTTATAGTCTCTGGAAGCACTGAAAGTCCTTCACCAATTTTTAAATAGCACAATACTACACTGAAAACATATTTCACAAATTTCCGGTCTCTGAGTTGTACTGTAAATATACTTACAGCAGACAATAGACTAGACTGATGCATCACGCAGTATTAAAAGATTAACCTGCTGAACCCTGAAATGTTCAAAACATCAAGACCTTTACCACTGCTTGTGCCATCCAACATAAATCAATATGTACTCATTGTAATGCAGCATGTATAATATATTATGTTCTGTAGTGCGTGTATAGTGCCAGCACTATTAATGTCTTCAGTTATCTTATTGTGTTCTTTTTTACGTTTTTATGCTGCAATAATCATTTCCTCTTGTGGGACAATAAAGATCTGAACTGAACTTGATACGTAATGGATAAAAAGAACAAGCGGCGCAAAGAGTTGGGTGCAGTCGGTAAGTGTTTGAGCTTTAGGAACCAAAATGTGTTGAACTTAAATGTTTCCACATTAGTCTCTACATTATCATATTATTATCATTAACAAAACCTTTTAATCTTACTCTTACTTGACATATCAGCCTACTTAAACAACTGAACCCACCTCATAAGCTACTGGCAGTGTCCATTGTTGAAAGAATCTATGATCCTCACACGTTTCAAAATCTGTCTACTTTAGAGGTCAGGTCGCACATATTAAAAATGCAAAACGCATGATATTTGTCAGGGGAGCAACTGTACGATCAGTCTTCAAAATGACTGGTGCGGTTCATAATCAGGGGTGCAACTACCTTTTTCTTTATAATACTCCAGTGAGTACCAGCAGATTTAGGCTGGTACTCACTGGAGTATTATAAAGAAAAAGGTAGTTGCACCCCTGCACTTTGTATGGTGATGGCTCTGAGTTTCTGCTCCTTTTCAAACTCTCTATCTGATTCCTCCCTGTTTTAGTCACCACCCTGATACTGATGTGCCCGTACCTCTCTTGTTTAATCTACAGCTACATCCACAGGTCAGCTGCTGGCTTTAGGTCAGACATAGCTATGATTATCTTGGACATGATTGGGCATCAGGATAGCTAGCTAACAGACATAATGTGCACTTTTTAATTACAATACATTCAACTTGCATTAATTGATTTTTTTTTACCACTTGGAGGCAGCACAACCAGCTGTAAATACAACACTGATATATTATCCAGTATTCACTCTTTTTAGCTGCTAAATTCTCCACTATGTTTGCTTAAACCAGCTGCCTGCTGCATCTGAAAACATGGTGAGAGCGGTGACACTGAACCAAAAAAATAAAGTCACGAGCCATAAACCCAAAACAATGAGCTGAAAGACACTAAAATTCTCTGCAGAGCTGAGGGTAGCTGCAGAATCGATAATTCTAGATAATTCAGAGTGGATAAAAACTACTCCTTTCACATTACAGAGTCATTTGATTAATTGTTAATCTAAAAAATATTGATTAATGTAGCTTTAAGATGTAGAAATAATCACTCTCACACAGCGCTGCTCATAGTAGTGTGACTGATAACAGCAGCATCTTTTTGATGTTGGGGAAGGACTCTGGACCGCTTGCGCTAACAATTTTGACCAAGTAATAAATGTAAGAGCCTTCAAAACATTTGCCAGCTCGCTTTCCAGGTGCGTCATTCCCTCACAAGACACTGGCTCAACTGATAAGCAAGCTTTGTATCTCTTAAACGTGTCAGTGAGTGACATCGTGCTTCTCCTGTGGCCATGTTTAAGGATGAAAATCATAAAAGGCTCACATGGACTTAGGGATTCATATCTGCTCTCAAACTCATGAATCGAAGCTCTCAGGACACCAGTTTTATCCATGTCTGCATCAGCATTTGGGGTTATCTGTTCTCTTCATCAAGCGACAATGTCAGCTGTCCCAACAGCTACCTTGAGTTTGTGTTTGAGTGTGACTGAGTGTTAGCCTGCCTTGCTGCAGTCTGAGGGAGGTGAGCTGCGAAATATTTCCAGTATTGACCATGATGGATAGAAAACGCTTTAAGTGCTATGTGCAGATGTGCTGTAGGATCACAGCTATCAGCTATAGCCAGCTGAATGTTAATGGGCAGTAGTTCAGTGCCTCCATGAACAACATCAGATATCGTGAAACTTCCCCAACAGTTTCTCAGGTCTGCATCCTGTAGCCTCTGAATGCACTTCAGCTCATCAGTCCAAACAAATCTGTTCATTCATCTGCGTGTTCATCCAGTCACGTTCCTCTTGGATAGACACAGTGAACGTGTAAACCATCCCTTGATCTGTTATTGTTGTGTCTTTCAGTTCGTCAAACCACAGTTCCCAATTACTTGGCTGCAAAAATCCAGTGTTGTAATTCCGTGTTGATCGTGTTTCCAGTACTATCCATTATATATGTACCCTCCTCTCTTGAACACCACTACCCTCAATAACCCAGGTGCCTCTGCAATTTTGAATATCTGTAGGAACTCAGAGGATGAGTGTGTGTGGCCACGTTGCTTATCACGACATTTTCCACATAAAAACAATCTTATCATTTCTGTTGTTTTTGGCGCATTCTGAATAGTTCATCTTAAACCAGCAATAATATCGAGTCAATCAATTAAGCTGCTTTTCATTGCCGCTGTGGTGGTGCTCTACATGTAAATGCTGATGTGGAGCAAACAAAACATATGCATAAATGTAAAATACGTATTATTTACCCTGGAAGCAAGGGTAGCTTAAAAAAAAAGGTTGACTGGGAGGTTATTTAACCAATGCAAATAATTAAAAACTTAATTTCAAAGGCTTTACTGTGATTATTTTCATAATAAAAGTGCCTTACTAGTGATTGAATTGATGAATGTAAAAGGTCAAAGTCTCAAAAGCTATAAAATGGGCATTTTACATAACAGCTGAATGTCAGATGTTCATTTGAGACCACTCATTTATTAGCGTGCCACTCATGTACACTCATGTATAGACCGGATCTGTAAACCGTTCACAATACAGGTACGTTTCTTACAATTGTATGAACAATTGTAACAATAATGTAGGGAGGCACCAATTCTACCTTTTCTTTCCTCAAACTTATTCAGATACCTACTCTAAACTCTGGATATTAGCCCATGCTGGACCCGAACCAAAAGAGAAGGGAAAAGGAAATTCCCTACTCCCAGATAATATAATACTTCCCTAATACACTAATATAATACTTGCCCTCCCCTCCTGAGGTTTTAATGTCTCCCTGGCAGCAGATGCACATGCCAGGCCTGTGCTGGATCTTGGCCACACTTGCCTGAGTGGAGATTTAGTGGCTTGATGTGAGAATGGTCCACATCAGTTACATTGTCTTCTGGATTATAGAAAGGTTTTTGTGTTATGTCTCATGAAGGTTTAACACCTCTGAGGGGAGATTTACCATTGTTTTTAAATAGTTACAGTGCTGTGGCTCTGTGGCTAACAAAATTAACTTTCTTCAAAAATTCCATTTTCTATCCCTTATTATGTTTTTACGACACCAAATAGCAACTAATACTGATGACAGTTACCCAGAGTGCAAATCCCTCCTCATTCCTTTCCCTGTTATACTTCCATGGACAGTACCTGAAAACTACAAGCTCTTAGAAGTTTCGACACCATTTTCAAATACATTAGAGGTTTATAACCAATACCATACAATTCAGTTTTTTTTTTTCACCAAATAGCACCTCCACGTAGTGTGACAGTGGCATGTTTACCTACTGTAACCCTCACAGCCTATTACAACGTCTTAGGAAGCTAACTTACCAGCTGCTAGTGTGCAACTCCAAATCCTTAACAAGCAAATTACCGTGTCACTTTGTCAGCCTTCACTGCACTTTCTTGAAAATCAAAGCCATGTCTGCATCATGTCTACTGACAGCATCAACAGCGGTAGAAATAGATGACAGTGACAACTTAAGTGACAATTATTGGTACATATCAAAATACAAGGTAATAATTAATTGTCCTCAGAATAAAAAAAATAATGCTGCAAATTTTATGGATATTCAAAGCCAGCAGGTCCTTTCAGAAAAAGAAGTGAGGGCATTTATATTTTATGTTTCCCTGACTTCACTTAACCTTTACTTTCCCACGTACTATCAGTCATATATGGGAATTTATTTAGAACAGGAGTGCACCTGGTTTTAATGATGCTGTGGATTTAAAAGCTGTTGGGCAGTGCTCATTAAAAGCTATTTACCAGATCATTAGGTTGTACAGAGGTTGTAAGACCCATCAGTTAAAGACAATAATCTAGCAATTTTAGTATGTATGCTTGCTTACATGAAATGTCATCATTATAAGAAACTCTAGGTAAAATGCAGACTTTGTCATTTGTTTAGTGATTGGCCAGTTGTAATGTACAAGGTAATATGTTATGTGCTTTGATAATTCGGTCTCATTTTGGCGCGTCATGACACTTTGTTGCCTGTCTGACTGCCTTTTCAGATTGTTTCTGCTTTTAGCTGATGGATTTGAAAAGAAAAATGTCTTCAAATTTTGTTTCTGAGCTGTGCACGATTCATATATCAAAACACAGACGAGAGATCTGCTGTAGGTAGGGCACCTTCAAGGTAGATGAACAAAAACACTCTGAAATATTGTGTAAATCATTATGCATTAAAAAAGCCTTATGTTTAGTTATCCATCACCATTAAATGTCTTTTACTGGCTTGCATTGGTGTTCTCTTCCACTAACCTAATAATGTTTGAGCGATGAACCTGTCCAGACCTGGTCTGCACCCAATACCTAGTATCATCAAAGAGCCTTCATTTTGGATGTATTCTGGAAATAATGGAATCAATTGTGCGTGGCTATTTGATTATTTGTATCTGTTTTTATCAAGTCTTCAATTCCTGATAAGCAATCGTTGGTGATACAGGTATCACCAATGAGTCCATCAATTGAGTGTCTGAGATAAGAAATGTTCACACCTGGGGAGAGGGCATTTTCGTAATTTGACATGTGACAAATGCATTGCCAAAGGGCACCATTCTGTAAAAGGAACAGACTGGAGGGTATAATGGTTATTATACAGAAGAGAGAGAGAAGAGAAGTCAGGGATGGAGAGCAATAAATAAGGCCAGATGTGAAGGATCAAAAAGGGAAGGACCAGAAAAATGCCCAACTTGTTGGAGGCTTCATGGAACAGTGCTGACTGCTTTATAAAGGCGAAATCTTTACTGAACTCGACCCCTTCCTCCTTTGGTTTGAGAGAATCCAACATGTCACTGGAAAATCTTGGACCTTTGTTTCCATACAGCATTTTTATTTGTTTATTTGTTTTATTTTATCCAATTTCTGCATGTGTGCTGATTACAACAAAAAAACCCCAACACCTTATGAGTATTTAATGACCATTTGAACTCTTGAAAAAAACAAAGATTTAGTCTCACATTGCAGAAATATCACAAATTACGACTTGCAACCGAAGTCCAACACAATTACTACCCAGAAAAATGTGTAAATTCCTCTGTTTACTCAGGCTGGTACAGAGCCCCACTTCAAATTCCAATTCATTGTCTTGTAATCAGGGCAAATCCTAAAACAAAGACTGAAAAAGAAAACCCATTTAGCCTCACAACACCACTTGCAGCTATGCTAACTTTGGCTTTTCTAAATACTTTAACTCATGACCAGTCAAGTCTGTGTCATGTTCATGGAGAGAGCTATAGAATTAAGGAGTTGATTTTAGTGTGTGTTCTTGCTGAGGCAATTTCATTGCACTGAAATGCTAAATTATTTAAGAGCTACGCTCGCTACATCGCCTATTGGCCATTTTGTTGAGGGCGGGCACCAAAGTAACTATAAATCCTGTACAGAACTCTACCCAGTGCACATGTAATACATGTTAAGTATGCTTGTTCAATAAATAGCAGCTCATTTTATTGAAAAGTTGAAACACACAAAATAAATTTGTTATCCTTCAAATATTCTGACAACATAAACCTGAATTTTAAGTTGTATATACAGCTGTGACCACAAAATAAAAACAGGGAAGGCATAATGAGAATATTACTTGTTCAATTCAGAATTTCATTACAGACGCATTAAATAGGCAGACTGGGTATGCTTATTATCTCTGTATCACTTTAGAATAGTCAAAAATCTAAAGCTCTTACATCAGCCTAAATTTGCTGATGGAGTGTTCTTTGTAAGTCCGTATAATACACTTTCTGAAGGCCTTTAGAGTCTACTTCAGTGTAGCAGAAAATATAAAAGGGGGAAGAAACCCCAGATGGATGTCTCGTGACCTTCAATCTTCTCCAGGGAACCGGACTCCTGGACCCTCCTAGCTGGCTACTTTTTGAATCTCTTTGAACAAAAGAAGACCTCATGTGTATTTAACTAAATAGTACGAGTCCATGTAGTTAAAAGTCTCTGAACAGCTTGTGCAGCATTATCCAAGTGTTCTGTAATGATTACCTCAGTCCAAATAGCTTATATGTACTTCATTACCTCTAACATTTAGCCCACTAGCAGCTGTTTTATTTTGAAAGGATGAATTGTCATGTGCCTTGCTGCAGTAATCTCTGGGGACATTACACACTCAGACGGTGTGTGAGCAGAACCTTCTGGAGGACCGAGGAGGGATGCACACAGCCATTTACACTTTCATAAACAGTGAGCTACAAATAGGAGATAGTGGGAGTATATTTACAGGCTTTTTCATCAAACACGTGTAAATTGTTTGGATACAGACTGCTTGGATTATGCTGCCCTAAGCATTAGCATTACAGAAATGTGTCGTATTATGGTTATAGCCTGTAAACAACCAGGGCCCAATCACTTGTGCTGTTTGTGGCCACACTGAAATGTGGACATAACCCACTGTGTATCTGGTGTTGTAAGAGCAGGTTAAAAAGTAACACTATCAAACATTTTCAGACGTGAGGTGAATGATATCAAACCTGCAGTGTGTCAAACCTGCAGAGAACTGACAGCATCTTAAAGGAGCAGTATGTAAAATTTAGTGGCATCTAGCGGTGAGGTTGCAGATTGCAACCAACTGAATACCCCTGCCCTCACCCCTTCCTTTCCAAGCGTGTAGGAGAACCTACAGTACGGTGGCCTTCAGGTTCATTCGCGCTAGGCTTGTGCCGATTGGTGATTGGTTCATATATTGCCGATTGAAGGGATAATCGCAGATTGGTTCTTACTATCAGAACTAAGATGTTATAAAAATGATCTAGAATCTGCGCCCTACTGTGCATTTAGAGATGTTTCTGGTGGAGCGGCATATCCGTCCGCTGAGCCCCGTTAATCAGCACGAGTGACGAGTGAATTTTAAATCCTTAATCACAAACCAGTTTTTCGTCTCTTTTCCAGGGATCTAACACCCCGCATCTCAGTTCTCCATATGCCTACTCACCAAGACTTTGCTCTGCGCTCCATAAGAGTAGTTAACGTTAACTTGATATGATTTGGATTGTGATATTGAAGATAAGATAAAAATGTTAAACGGAACATGATGTTGTGATATTGTAGGACCCGCTCCCTATGTAGATATGAAGGGCTCATTCTGAGCTAACGAAAACACAACGATTCTCAGTTTCTGGTGATTGTACACTAATGAAAACATAATTATGAATATTATATTCCATTTCAAAATGATCAAAGCTTGCGAAATATAATCTTGCAAAATAATGACAAAAGTTTGGCCCTTGCTTGTCAAACCACAAAGAACTGCTTGAGAATCCCAGTTTGAATTTGACCAAACAGCTTAACTTTCACCCTGACTGCAAATAAGTGACCAGTTCCTGATGAGCGTCCATTTTGTTGCAGTCACTCATCAATACAGAGGAGCATGACTAAAGTCTATATATGGAAAGAAACGAGTGGCTTAATCACACTTAAGCCCGATTTTGTACCTTTAAGATTGCGCAAGTAGCATCTAGTGAACAGTAAGTATCATCATCGGTTTGATTTCAGGTTTCCATCATAGCGTACAAAATGCAGTGGACTGAAAAGTGGCCTCTGAGGTCTTGACAGCTGTGGAGGTGGAAATGACCATCAGAACCGTCAACGTCAATATCAGCAGATTATCAAAAAGCGACTACACTAGGCCGATTTGTATTTTATGATTCATTTTGATTGATTATACTCAAAGGTTATAAAAGTAAGGTGATTTCATTGCTTTTAGAAGAGGGAAGAAACTCCGCTTGATAACACCGTTGTTCAATTGCGAGTGGACTGTGTTTCAACTCCAACAGACCAGAGTGACAGACCTGATTGCGTGACACAAATTTCAGGAGTCGCGTTCTCCCAGTTAAACTTTCAGTCATAACATATCAATAATTTGATTTGATTAACTCAGTAGTTTTTAATCTGGACCTTCTATATTTGGATCAAGTAGCTCGTGAAAAATAAGGTGTGCCAAAGTCAAGTAGGCAGCACCTGTTATTTTAATGTGCCAGATACATAATTAATATATATATTTAACTTATACTTAAACTATATGTATTTAACTAAATATAAGTATGGGTATGGGACTTGGTGTTGGCAGGGAAACTTGATCGGGACATCCCTATGTCATCCCAGCTCATCATTGACCTCACAGGCTGTCTCCACATGCTCGTGCAGGTGCAGGAAAATCTCAGAACACTTCTTCAGAAAAGTGATGAAAGTGTTGAAATGCCAGAGAGGTGTGTGTTTCCAACTCTCGTCGTGAAGGGGCAAGAATCAACCAGTCCACGTCTCTCACTCTGAATGGGTTCAGCACCATCTCCACACACCTGGGGCATGTGCACAGAGGCAGACTGTAGCTGGAGGGAAGCCGGCTATACTGGAACATATTGCAGTCGAAGGCAAAAAAAAAANNTATTACATATATAATATAATACAATTGAGAATCAATAAATCCAGGATCAGCCACATGCCCCCTGTCATGTAGGGGACCATAAAGTACAATTAAGCAGAACCTACGTGTAGTTCCTCTGAAAGGATTAAAAGAGAAGCTATTTCCTCTTTCAGTACCGCTATCTCAGTGGGGCTAAAGATGGTGCACAGAATGCCACAGACAGGAGGAGGCTGATGTTAAATTGAAGTGCGTATTGTCCTGTCAATGTCCTGTTCAGCCAAAGACAGACTGGCCTGCAAAGCTCCGGCCTTGCAGAAATAACGCTCTGAGAGCAGGTATCTAGTGAGACACAGAGATCAGGGCCCTGTGGGCCCACCTGACACCTCTCTCTCGCACTGAGACAAACTAGGCACAGTCACCAGCACTGTGTATGGAGCACAGTGTGCAAGCAGCCAGTGCCGAGCAGAGAGAAAAAGAGAGCTGTTACCTCCAATGTGACATAAACAGCTCGTTAGCAGATTGAAGTGTAGTTGAGGGAGAAAATAGAGCTCAAGAGGCTGATGCTCCTTCAGCACAGAAAAGGGTCCAGCCAGAGCAGCATGTGGGCGACCTGAGCAGCACACGCGAAGGCCTGAAAAACGTCTGCAATCAGCCATCAGTTTGGTCTGCTGGTGGGGGGAGATGGTCAGTGTAGCCCTCCAAGGAGGCTAAGCTGCTATTTGGTGCTGTACCTCGAGCAGCGTTGGAATAGCAGGCTATAGCTCATGATTTTTCAGCATTAAATAAAGGCCTAGCCATAGGTGCCTGTTTCTGACCTGAGAAAACATGCGACTCTTCCAGTAATGAGAGCAAAGGCATAAGATATCCTGAGAAAGGCTGTTGCCTTTGTCTGGACCTCGACAAATATGCTCGGCCATCAGCTCAGTCCACTGGTGGGTTGGACACTCGAAAAAGCCAACCGAGAAGGCTGCTAGCTAGCTAGATTTAGCTAGTGCTACAACTTTAGCAGTGTCATAGCAGTGGTGAAACGGGGTATTGTCCTACTGGCTCAGTGCAGTGGTTTACTGGCACAGCTAAATGGAACAGAGGCATCATTAATGTTATTAGTTACACCTCTATAATGACATGTCAACATGTCTGCTAATGAAAATATAACAAATCTGATTTTAGACTACTTCAGAGTAAATATTCAGATTTTAGACGCCAAGTAAATGATTCTGGCAGCATGATTAGGACAAAGCAAAGTTAGTAGCTTTACTAGCATTAGCACCCGTAGCTTCCCTCTGATGTAAACAAACTCTGGCAGACTTTTGAAAAACAATTACCATATTAGACTTCTTTAAAGTTCAGTAAAAAAAAGCTATGGCGGAGTGGTTCCCCTTTACTAAAGCCACTGTTGTGTTTGTGCTCTGGACAACCACCAATGAGGGATCAGTGTTTTAAACAGTGTAGGCTGAAAAACTAGACTTAAGTGAAGCAGATCATATGGACAAAGGACAGTGCTGTGAAGTGGAGAAAAAATCTGAACTGCGTGCTGAAGTTCACATTATGAATGTATTTAAGCTACTTGCTGTATTCAATTAAACTTTTCCATTTCCAGATGTGATCAGTGTAGGATCTTTCAGTTTTAACTGATGCACCAAGTTATAAAAGAATTTGCGTGATGTAAGTGATGTAACGAAAGATGGAAGAAATCCCACATCCTGTCCATTATGTATCCATGATCGTGCAGATTTTTTGTATTTTATGTTTGTATTTTATTTTTTCCATCCATCCATCCATCTGTCTGTATATACTGTATATACCCACTTATCCTTTGCAGGGCTGCAGAAGGCTGGAGGCTTACATTGGATAAGATGCGTCACCAATTAGAGTCGTCCATTAGCCTCCATGTACTGTAATACGTAAACAGTGGTGTCTATATTTAGTTTATACTGCTTTATATTGCTGTGGAAGTAGTGCTGGAGAGACGGCTACATGCTAAGAGATACCAGCAGTGCCAATTAGCTTGTTGTAAGAATCGCAAGATTCAAGTTTCTATATTGGCTTTGACCTTTTTAATCTTTAAAGACCATTAAAGTCTAACTTTATAAAGCCCCTCATTATATTGTATTCGTTTTATGTGCTTTATTCCTGAGCATATCATAGCAACTTTCTCACAGAGTTGTAGGCTTAGATGTTCAGGATTCCTTTATCTACTAAGATAACATTGAATATTTAGCTTTGACCGAAATAATGAGTTTTTGGCTGTTGAGTGCAAGAGGCATTCACCTCTTCTTAAAGTGCCCATAACGTAGTTTGTATTGGTTTGTGAGTGATATCTGATGGTATTATTAAAAATGAATGACATAATATGTATTGATTTTGTATAATCATACTGGTAAGATTCACCACTGATTTAGAAGAATTCGAAGTTCTCGTTGCAGAAATAAGAGAATCAAAGCCCCGTTTTTGTAGTCTTTTGTTAAAACTCTTCCCTGTTCAATAAGTTTCTGATCTTTTTTCAATCTCCTCTATAAATTAAAAACCACAGCTCTCCCACCACCACTTCAGACACAAGGATAGTGTATCCTGGGCAGAGAGAGAATTCAATTGAGCTCACAGCAGTGTGAGACATATCTCTTCCTCTGTCTCTTCCCCTGTCTGTCTGTCTGTCTCTATCTCTCTATCTCTGTCTGTCTCTATCTCTCTCTATCTGCCTATCTATCTTTCATTCACCACGTCTCTACTGCACTCGTGTGCACAGTCTCTTGTTACCATAACAACCAATGAATCCTGTGCCCTTCAAAACAATTAGCATTCAGCACTGTTGCTCCTGCCAACACTAACCACATCCACCCATCACAGGAGCTCATGGGTCCTGGAATAAAATGCAGCGTAAAGGAAATATATCTAGGTCTCACGTGTCGGTGGAGTGTACAGGTCCACAGGCCAGTATTGTCTGTTCTGTATACTGACCAATGCATCTTCCAACCATAGGTAAGCCCTTGGCCTCCTGCCCAATATAATCTACCATAGTGAATGCAGTGCTGTCATCAAAGTCGTGATTTCAGGCTGATCCTGGATGAATCAATGCCCCGAGCTCGTTCTCTGAGCTTGTGAATACAAAAGTACAGTGTTCAGACTGATGGCTTCTAATTGCCTTAATCCGCCCCTTTTTCTGGTGATATGACAAGCAAAGCCTAATCACCTCTATTAACAGATACTGCTCTTAATTGAGATGCATGGAGCAGGCTAGAGCCCTTGGGAGCCGACGGTTTATCGTCAGTTCAGTCACTTTTTGGCTCAAAATATAAACACTGAGACTGTTTCAACACAGGTTTATCAGCGTGCCTGGATTTGGAGTTGAGCCTAATAGTCAAACATTAATTTGAGAGATACTTTAAGTGAATTAGTTGAACTGCTTTGCCAAACAAACTGAATTAAACTTTTAAGGGTTAAGAGCCCCTCGAGTGACGTTTCTCAAATAGAGGAATCTCTCTCCCTGTGACTCAGACTGTTTATACACAAGTTAAGTCAAGTTGTCACCCACACTAGAAGGAAGTTTTAAATGCTATGCATATACATAACATTATCATTAAACTAAATTCACATCAGGCAAGCAGTACAAGATTTAGGGCAGCATCACCTCTACAGCAGCAGTTTTATTCATCTCATCAAACCAACCAGATCTTTAAAAAGTGTCTACACACAGATATACAAATGTTTTGTGAACTTTTTGCAGATGACACAACCCCAAAGATAATATTATACAGTAGGTCTTGATCTACCAGAGGGAAGCCCTGTTAAAATGTAATGGTTCAGAGAGTTAGAGCACAAACATACAATATATTGCGTTCACTGTTTGGTTTGATACATCATACATTCAAACCAAATATCTGAGTGTTTACTCCCTTTTCTTTGTTTGGGCATAGGAATGTTGCACAAAGCAAGATTTGTGAGGGGTTTTCAGGGAATAGAACTGCCGAATAACCAATCAGCTCTGTGATTGTGATGGGGGCTGTCACAGATGGTTACAGCCCGTTTTTGTACCCTTGGAAATAAAATTGATTTGACAATACTCAGGAAAGTATTACAATGTGTGGTAAATGAAAGGAACAATTTACAGTGAACATTCAGAAAGAACAATTCTAACATGCGCTTGAAAACATGATTAATCCAACGATTTCACACAGAAATTTCATCCTCAAAGAACCCTTTTATTCTTGTCAGTGTTTACATGAGACATTTTTTTATTCTAAATGAACTCTTGAAGTAAAGATCTATAGTAAAAAAATCCACTGTAAACACAATGAGCTGTGTTGTTAGGTACCAAACTACAGAGATTTAGCAGTGTGCTACTTATAAATTGGTTCCTGTCGTTAAAAATTGATGATAAAATTTAATCTAGTCGACTGCTGATAGTATCTAGTGGTTACCACGGTTACCATGTCATTTGATGTCCTCTTTCTGTCAAGTAAATCCAGGTTTTGAGCCTACTATGCAGATTTAAGAGTCATATCTGTAAGTTGACTCACAACAGCCTGTATAGTTGTGACAATCACATCCACGCTTGTTGCCATTTTCGTTGCAATTTTTCTGTCGCCATTGTTTTGGCTCTGGCACAGGAAGACCACATCCCCATCCATTCCTAATCACACATGAAAAGCCTTGATTGGCTCTGTTGTTTTTCCAATTAGTGAAACAGATGTCACTGAAGACATCGCCTATTTAAATCACTAAAAAAAAGATTAGGGCAGTGATTCAGAGGTCTGGAATCAGGTTATGTAAAGGCACAACTCTGGCTTTGAAAGAGGGCTTCTAACAAAAGTTGTCTAGTTGGTTAAGTTATCAATAATGAATGATACTGTTTTAATTACATGATATATATTTTTTAATCAGGATTCCCAAAAGGGATTGGTTAAGTATAGCCTATAGTGCACTCATATTCAGCCCTGGGGAACAGGAGAAGTTTGTTGAAGAAGTTTTTGGTACTGATCTGCACCAATGACAAGTACTGAGAAGCCCTTTTGTTAATAAAAAAAGAAGAATATCTGTACAGTGAGAACAATGTTTCCAATAACTTATTTATGCCACTTTTTGGTCAAGGATTCTTTTCTTCAAACTTTTTTATTCAGCCAACGCAGTTACACTCCACTTTGCACTTTTACTTTACTGGTAATCTCTAGCTTTAGCAGCAGGAGCAGCATTCCTTTTAACTGATAAAACGATCTGTGTTGCTAATATTCCCTTCTAATAACAGCTCATTCTTCAGATATGAGAACACAGAGGTTACAAGTCAGTTTTTTTCCCACATCACTTCACAGTACTTAACTGTGAATTTTGTTGCCATTTAAGTAGAAAAATTGTCATCTGAGAAGCTGACATGACACATGATGGCACATGCTTCATCGGCATTTACATACTATATAACCGGAGAAAGATATTCCAGAGGTTTTTTTTCTTCTTTTTCTGGAGCATATCATGAAGAAATGAGCTTGAGCTGTAAGGCCTGACTGATAACAACAGCAAAGGTCATCTCAGCCTTTTAGCCAGTGTGAGGCAGATGGGAAGGGGAAGCATCATCGGCAGACACCCATTTGACAGACTAAATACTGTGACAGAACATGCTCCCACAGGAAACCAGGGGATGCCACAAGCCCTCTATCTGGTTTCAAGATCTGTTCAGCTGCACTGCACACATTGTTTTCAATTGAGTTAGCAGTTCAGAATAGATTCAATCAATTAAAGTGACATTGTTGCAGGCTGGCAGTCAAATGGAAATATTAAATCATCTTTCCAAGTATTCTGGCACCAATACGCCCCCACAGAGAGAGAGACCATTTGCTTGCTGAGAGTGATGCAGATTAATGCCCCCAAAACATCCTAATTGCCTAATGAACCCTTTTCAAACAACAGAATTGTGTTTTGAGCCCGTAGAACCCCCGAAGATATGCCCAAAGCCAAATTCAAAGAAGCCATGTTAAAAAAAAAAAGTCATTTGACTCCTAAGTGCTATCTGCCACATTTTTCAAATAAACAAATGAGCATGCAGTGATTGATACTAAAAGTCAGTGCACTCTGTATGGCATCTTATTGTACCACAAATATCACACAAGCCCAAATGGTACAGGATGATTATCTTGACTATGATATGTCTGTGCAGCTAAAGATATGCGGGATGTTCCTCTTCTTTGTACCTTATAGCCTAGTATCTTCATTGAGATCAAGGATTATTCTTCTCACTTTTATAAAATAATCTATTTTGGAAAGTTTAGAAACAGACTTTCCTCCTAATGTCAGACATTTAAAGTGCAAACTCAAGGTATATTGCTGGTATGTTGAAAGCAGGTACTCGTATCTTGGCCTGCTATCGGCTTATGGCAGGAAATGCATTGAAATATGACTGTAAATACTGTAAAGATGATTGTGTAAAGTGTTTAAAAAAACCAAACCAATTTTCATCATCAAGCAGCAACTAAGGCTGAGCTAAATTCACATACATAATTAAAGAGTTTGTCTTACTTCAATTTAATCACCATTTTGTGTGTTTGTCAACTGATTATAATTAAAATTACAGGGCCATTTAACTGCTGTTTTTTTCAAACATTGCTAATGCAAACAAACATGTAACTAGATAAATAAATGAGCCCGTGTATTGAAAGACTTCACAGTCAGTTTTGCGAGTGCTGGCAGGTGACAGTCCTGAAGGTATGGCTACTATGTGCTTATATTTGGATAATGGCTGTACCTTATGGACTGTAACCACAGAAATGCAGCACAAAAACAAGTTCAAATTGTAATTGTCACATATAATCATACAGGGTATAATCATAAATGAATTGTGTCACCGTTAGCTCCTCCAACTATGCAACAAAAATAAGCGTAAAATAGAAATACGCAGTAAACAATAATGTTAACCATAGTAGCAACTTGAATAATAAAATAAGTAAAAACAGTCCTAGGGCAATCTTAGGCAGTGTCCTCAATCAGGATCCCAGTGGCCTGAGGGTTGAAACTCTTCCTGAGCCTCTCAGTGCTGGCCTGGTGTACCCGGTATCTTCTTCTCGACCACAGCAGGGAGAACAAACACCAGACAGTCGCTGTTCATGATGGCTGCGGCGGTGCCCTCTTGGATGGAGGCGGAGTGGCCTCTCAGGTCAGGCAGCGCTGGTGACCGTTGAGCTCCAGCTGGTAGGCGAAATTCTTCGGCCTGCCCGCGAGTCCCGACGAGCTGCACAACGGCGAAGAACTGCTGGTGGCTGCCGCACTTCTCCCGCTTCTCCTGCTCCAGCATGAAAAGGAAGTCAAAGCAGGACCGCATCATCACCCAGTCCACTGCGCCTGGCAGGTTGATGTCCGTAGACAGGAACACAATGTCCTCCCATAGTTCAGTGGCACTGTCCAGTATTCCAGGATTTAGCCAAGTTTCGGCAAAACAAAAGACATTACAGTTCCTGATATCCCTTTGGAAACTGATGCGGGCACGGAGGCTGTTCAGTTTATTGTCCATCGCCTGTACACTGGCTAGCAGGATGCTAATAGAATATCCATGTGGTCAGGACCACGGCTGATGTTTAATCCCCCTACGTCCACTGCCTCCATGTTTCCTCCCATGTTGAGGCGGATGCATAGATGGAAGCAGAGACGACCTCCTGTCCTATGGCCTCCTCTGTGGAAAAAAACTTGTTCTCCTACACTGGAAAGATAAGGAGACACCGACTTTTAAAGAATGGGTAACTGCATTGACCGATACCTTACACTTGGAGAGGATTAGATATACCCTCAGTGACAGATTGGAGGAATTTAAAAGGACTTGGAAGCCGATAATCTCATATTTGAAACAGGATGTAGGACCAGTACTACCTACTAACCCCCAGTAGCACTTGCTGAGTGGGGTGGGACGGGGAGGGAGTTAGGGGGTTAATTTCCTTTATTTTATCTCCNGTTTTTTTTTGTTATCTAAGCTACAGAGTTACATATCACGCTCGAATACTTTCTGTTACTGATGTGCATTTGTGTAGTGCTGTACTTGGAATATATTTGAGGCATTGTTTATATCCAAGAATTACATTGTTGATACACTATGTGCTTCACAATAAATATATTTGAAACAGATGGAAGCAGAGATGGTCGTGCTTGACTATGTGGTCGGGGTCGTAGCTGGTGTTTGTCCCCTCCACCTTTTCCACGATGTGTACTCCGATGTTTACATTTGAAAACCTCGACCGGCCAGGCAGCTGAGCCGGCAGGAGGAGAGTCCACAAAGCCGTAAATTGACCATTTCCTCATCTTGACGAGCGACTCAAAGTTAAATGCCATCACTGTCCAGCACCACTCACAAAAAAAGCACAACAATAATCGTAAAAAAATGTAAAGAGCACAAATTTGCTCAAACTTAGCGGAGCTAACGGAGAGGCGACTGGAGGAGTTCCGAAAACTGCTCATTTAATGTATGGTAGGAAGTAATTTGATTTTAAAAAGTTATTATCGTAGTGTGTAATTTCAGATGGCAGTGACAATTATACTGTTTAAAATTGGGAGGGTTGGCTGTTAAGTTTGTGAGAGAAGCCCCTGGCGTTATACCTTGCCTAGTCTTATTAGAAAATGACACTACATATTGTATTTGTGAGTCATTTTTAAAGATTACTGTAGGAACAAAGGAGTTTAGGGTTGAGTGCCACAGCAAGGATAGGGAAGTCACAAAGTATTGAGAGGCCGACTAAAACATGGTTGGTTTTGGTCTTTTCTTGGGATTTGCTGGTAATAAGAAAAATATGGACTAATGCCAGCCTGATCCTTTAAGTATTTATTTTTGTGTTTGTTTTCCTGAATGTGTCACGGTATATTTTTTAGACCCACGTCTGCGCTGCTCCCTTCCCCAGGTGCAAACAGCAGGGATGAAAATCCTCCTCTCCCATCCACCCTCCTATCTCTGGAGCATCTTTCACTGGTTTGCCATGACGGGGGCTAAGACCAGATATTCTGTGATAGCAGAGATTATAGTCACCACAGACACAGAAATGGATGTTTTAACCCCCCCAAAAAGAGCTGTCATGGATTATAGGGATTATTTGACAAAGCATCATTTTGACATAACTCAGCACTGCGTCATCGATCTTGGCACTCTCAAAAAGAGGGGGGGCAAGTATAACCTTTAGCTACATCAGCATGGACACCTAAGCAAAACAAATGGCTGGATCTCTGTCATACTTGCTGCGTGTTCAGAAAAAAGAGAATGACAGCAGTGTGGCTGACCACATGGGGAGAATGATGGCCACAAGAGAGGTTTCATTTTTCACACAGTCGAAGATTGTGAGGAGCATTTTAAAGCTACTTGAACAAACCTCTTGTGAGTAAAAGAAAAATAAACTAGATTTATTGATATGGAGGTTACATCTCTATGGTTTGGAGTTAGATCACAAACACTAATTCCATGACGTCCAATATGACATCGAGAATACGAAAAAGAGAGGATTTTAAGGTCAAGTTTTGCAGCAACATTTTCCTCCATTTACTGAAAACATTATTGTGTTTACATTGTGCGTAACAACGGGAGGTTAAATGGGGTGACGGACGGAGATGGAACACTTGGAAACTGCTTTGTTAAAAAAGAAATATAGAACAACATGTATTCAGTCTTTTACTGAGACTAAATATGGTTGATATGAATTGAGTGGGGAGTGTTTCGACATGATCATAATCTTTTTGTTTCCTGGATTCACAGGATATTCCAGTCCTGCTTCGGAAACAATCACTCGAAGATTAAAGATGGGTTTGCAACAATCAGCCAATAAAATGCATTTTGGAGGGACTCAGACGATTTAAGATAAGGGTTGGTTGTCATGGTGAAATAAAACTTGAAATAAATATTAAATGAAACAAACGAAAAACAATATGCAATAAATGTAGTGTAAGATTTACTGCGTGCCCAGAGAGTTAATTAACTGAGACAATGAAACCTTTTATTTGTGCTTCATTTGACTGAGCTGTCAATGTCACGCACTCCATTGTTTTTCTCACAGTAATCAATATCCGATGTAAGACATAGTGGAATCAATTATTTTCCTTTGCCACTATTTTTTTTCACTGTAAGATGGTTCATGTTAGAAGTTCATTCAAGGATGTTTGGCCAGTAGGTTTTCTGAGCTCACACCTTCACAGAGAAAGCCTCCGCAGCATTCAAAGGTAATTGCAGCATGTTTGTTCCTTACATGAGCTAACTGTGGCAGTCTTCGGGGTCTGCCGTAGTCAAGATCTCTTTGCATTATCTGCTTTCACTACGCCTAGCGTTGGGGATCCTGGACTACTGGCCAATAAAATTAAATAAAAAAGGTGGGGTTTATGATCACAAGTTCATCATTAAATCTTCTTTTATGTAAACCAAATATTAACAGATCAAGAACAGAGAGTTTAATGTGATACATGAGGACAATGTTGATCCCTGTGTGCAGATAGGCCACTGCAGAGGCATTAGGCAGTATTCAGTTAGGTGAGAATTTAAACACAGTATAGAATGAGAAACACCAAAAATAATAGCGAATGATATAAATCGACAGACAGTACGTGTGTGAATTGTTATAAGCCGTGAGAGAGAGAAAAATATTAGACATTTATTTTATGGATAATTAGCAACACTGAACATCATACGAGATAAAAAAAACAACAACAACAGTTTCTGCTGCTGAAACAGTAGATGAAATGTAAAGATGGAGTGTTTGCTGTAATAAACAGCTGATTAGAGAGCGATAAGTTCTTTGTAACCAACATTTAATTTATTGGGAGCTAATTTTTCAATATTTTCTAATACATACACTACAGGTGGTATATTTATTTACATCATTTAATTGAGTCACCTCGTGTACTCCAGAGCTTAAGTAAATGAATAATAGAGTGAAGACTAGCTGCTCTGACCCAACCAGGAATCCTGTCAGGAATTATAATATCTGTACAATCTATATGTTATTAAGTATTGATAGCTATGGTCAGCTGGCTTCCTGCTGTTTGTTAAAAGCCCTATTTTGAAGCCAGAGTGGGAGTCTTCATTTTACAGTGAATAAAACACTTTTGAACCAATCAAATGATTGGAAAAAAAAAATCATTGTCCTGGATTCCGACATGGACAAACATACTGCATTTGCAAAGAAGTGACAAATAAAAAATGAGGACAGAGTGGCATGTCTACAAACCAGTAGAATCACATAGCCTTCCCTGGCGATTAAAACAAAGATAAAATAAATGTTTGCAGCACAACCATGTGAGTACTCTTGCTTTGCTTCAAGGCCATCTAACAAACTGTTGCGTGTTATTTGTGCTGAAATGTTTTCATTCCTAACAGGAGTCATAACAGTGATTCATTCAGTGTAGCCAGCTTTGCATCGTTATTCCACCACAGGAGTTCAGAGGAGCAAGACACGACTTCGAGAATAGTACAGACGCTTTTATAGACTCAATGAGATGATTGTGAGTATTGTAAACAAAAAGCATACCCCCCTGTTAACTTTTAATTGTAAAAGAATATAAAGTGTCATTATTTATTTATTTACTTAATTCAAGCCTTTGTATTTACACAGTTTCACTTTATGTAGTTTCATTTTCAGGCCAAAGTAGCAGAAAAAAAATCATTTTAACTCATGTATTGCTTATATTTATTCAAAATCCTAGTTTTTTTGTCGTGTTGGTGTTAACAAGTTGCCATCTGCCAGGTAAGCAAAATCCTTTCCGAGGCAACACTGTTTGCATTTGTATTTCCTGCTCCAGCTCCTCACGCACAAAATCTCAGAGTAACATTAGAATGGATCATGTCTTGTGCTTTTTCCTGCCGCATTGACTTCTCCATGGGAATGAACGCTTCAGTCGTGTTGAATATTGCTTGTGTTCTGTTGACATTGCCTATGATTAGGAGGAGATGTGGCGGAGCGTATTCGCAAAGCTATAGACATCAACTGACTCTGTAACCCCTGGGTTTAGCTGTGAGCTTGTGCACGTGCAAGAGATCTCGAGTCAACACACAGAGGTGGTTCTGTGATCCAGCATTTTAATACCAGAAAGCCTGGGTTAAGCCCAAAGTTAGCTGCTAAAATCTGTCGTCATGTCTCTCTTCATGATACAGCTGTCAGCCCCATTCTGCAGGTTTCCTGTACAGTCACATTAACCCACATTGTCAGCAGTGAACAATATTTTGATTTGGGGTTTTATCTTGCAGCCTTGCTCCATTTTTAACACAAACTCAAGAGTAGCCTTGTCAAATACAATGACGTATCTGCTTGTTGCAACAAAGGTACTCTTAAGTCAGGTATGCCAACAGCTCATCATTAATCTAATTAATCTAAATTAATTCAAAGTTAAAAGAAGCTTAAAAATATTTAATGGGCACTTCTGGACAGAAGAGGCTGAGTGGATTGGCCATATTGTTGATTTAGAGTCAGCAAGCCAAGACGTTGGGCCACTGGGACACATTGTCAATGGCTTTGTAGAGCAAAAGGCTCATGAAATGGTCCTTAGAAAAACACTTGGCTATAGTTACATTTATGAAGTGGTTTTCAGTTTGCATCTCTAAGCTGCTCTGCAGTGCGTTTTGGCAATATTAATGGACTACACTGCCAATTGTGCTGGTTTATTTGGCCGCCACAAGCAAAAAGGGAAAAAAAGTAAAAATACAAACACACACACACACACACACACATACACAACAAATCCCCCTTTCAATGGTCTCTTGCAGACATTCAGCTCCAGCCATTTTAAATATAGATGTAGTAAATAATGTAGAAATAAGCCAGAGCAGTAGTGATTCTGTTTGTATGTGGAATTCTTCTAATTTTAGTCCATTGGCCTGATTCTTAGAGGTCAATCTCTTACAGCAGCACCAAAACAGAGGTGTGTGTGTGTGTGTGTGTGTGTGTGTGTGTGTGTGCTGTTGGGCCTCCTAACCTGGGCCACTGTGTCAATTTTGCAAAACATAATTGATAACATTTAGTGTCGTTTTTGCTTACACTTGATGTTTTTTTGGCGAACGATTTCAATATACTCCAGGTGGTTATAGTCTAACTCTAAACCTCCATAAACCTACAAAATACAATCGTAAATTAGTGTATGGATACTGTTGAACTGTAAACTTTAAGATATTTGTGTGTTTTGCACCTGGTCCTAGTGTATTTTTTTTTCAGTTTTGTTTCTGCTCCCCACTATTGTTTGCTACACTTTTTAAAAAAGAATTTCACTTTTTAAGTACCACGTCCCATATTTCATTTAAAAAGAATAAAAGAAAAAAACATACAAACACTTTGTTATCAATAGTTTTGATTGGATAGGATTGAATACAGAATAAATTGATACTGGCGCCTGTCTGTCCATATTTGTCTATGTAGTGCAGGTGTCCTGTGTGTGTGTCGGTGCCATCCTACCTGTGGTTAACAGCGCAGAGGCATAATTTTATGTGATTTTAATTTACAAATTTCTGTTTTTACTGAGAAGAAGCAGGCGTTGGGTGTGTGTCAGTACCACAGGGTGCCTGTCAGAGCAGCCTGTAAGGGAGGAGTGGTTTAATCTGTGACTTTCTATTTGCATAACATTATGCAAGGGGGCTAAAAACAAGCCCCTGACAAAATGAATGGGTGTTGCTGCGCATCTAAAATAGAGATGTTACCTTGGCCCCGCATGTCTGCGCAGGTTGCCAATACACAGTTCAGGTGCTGCTAACAAATTCATTTGAGTGAGGGACTCTTGAATTGTGAAGCACCTGGGACCAGATAGACTTGATGTTATAAAACAGCAAATGGATGATCGTGGCAAAGTTGATGGACTGAATTTGTGTGGTTTTTGAACTCCCAGTGAGAGGCAGTGAAGAGCAATGGCTCAGACAACCTTGATTTTTGTTAAAGGGGTTGTAAATTTTGCATCAGGTTTTGTGTGTTGAAGGAGAATTAAGAAACAGTCAGTGTTTTCAAGGCTGCTTCCATGATTTTTTACAGAACTGACTACTGGGTAAGGAGACAACAATCATTGAGAGACCCTGAGAGACAGATTTAAAAGGATCAAAGGGCTCAGTACATACAGTATTTTGCCAACTTTTTTGGTCAACTTTTGCCAATATAATGAACTCGTCATGAACTGCTGAAATAGAAAGATGTCATGATGTTGTAAGAGCTTCCCACATGTACAACTGTTCATATTTCAGTAATTGCACCTTTAAGCAAAGCATTTAAATTGTACTTGAAGTTCTGCTCATATCACAGCAGGGAGTGGGTCTACACGGCAACATTACAGTGGATGTTTTTCAAGAATTTCAAGGTAATTGCTGCATAATTTTCTCAGTTTTAAATGTCTCATTAGGTGACTGCAGTTGCTGTAATGGATTAGCAATTCACTGAATGTTTCCTCTTTGGCAGTTTAAAATAATCATACAATGATTTTATAAAATTACCAGGTAGTGGGTTCATTTACAATTGGCTACTGCACCATTTCTTTTCAAGAGCATGTTTTTTGTTTGTGGTTTTGTTTTTCTAATTCAGGCTTCACATCAATTTCTCTCTCTAAAGGCGTGTTCGCCCTTACAGGCAGTGTTACACGAAACTGACTGTCATATACTGTGCAAATGCTGTTAAATCCACCTCTCTGATGATTGCCAAGTCAGTTTGGTGATTTTGCCTGCCCCTTTGACCCGGAGAGCTGTGTTGTCAGGGCAATAGGTCATGGTGTGGTCTCCCAAGGCAAATTGGTCTCATCTTTGTCAGCAACTTTAGGAAAGTGTGACCCTGTCCTGATAGATGAAACCAGGGCCCGCTGCTGAAAATAGGCATGGGAGAGGTGCTTGCATTTGAGTGTCTGGTGTCCAGACCTGCATTCATCGAGCCCGGTTGGGCTTAGGCCAAAGTGATGCGGGGCCACCTTCACCTACAAGCTTAGGTATAGGACTGGGCTGGGAGACATTGCTGGGGTTACCCAGGGACGCCAGGGTTACCATTGTTAGCTACATGAATGGATGGTAGCCTTTCAATCAGTTGTAATGTGTAATCAATCACATTTGATTATGCAACAGTCAAATGCACGCGGCTGGATTCCAATGCCTCCTTGATGTGTCTTTGGTTGCGTCCACACTTGTATTTAAAGCGGTCCATTTATTTATAAAGCCCCTTTTTAATGCAAAGTGTAAACAAGACCCAAGAACTCAACCTGCTGTTCTGTGTCACTTTTTTGAACACGTAACAATATTCTGATATTATTCTCTCCTGTGTTTTCCTTTTGGAAAATAAAAAAGAAGCTTGTGATGCCCGTCACACTGCACATGTAAGCTGTGACTTTGTTAAAAATGCTGTACCTTTTTTGATTAGGACAGCTAGAAATTTGTTGTGATTAATTTCCTTCTTTACAAAAGGCAAGGCCAGCTAATTTCTTCCTTTGCTGTGGCCGAAGATAAATCAAAGGCAATTTAGTTACCAATTGACTGAGCATGAGAGAAAAGTCTAATGCATCTCCTTTTCTTTTTCCTGATAGTCACTGTGTTGGTCTCATTAATCACACGATTAATAAGGCCAGATTAGTTTCCCAACCAGAGACAGGGATCATTTTTCAATTTACCAATTAGTCTATGTCTTCCAAAATGTCATGTATTTTAGAGCATGGTGTCGTCTTATGACTGTGTTAACAGCTTCAGCTCCCATGGGGTTTTGACAGGGGGTCTATGTCAGACGCATGGGAGCTGTAGTTGTCAAATGCTAAAAAAGTAGCAGTTCTTAAGTCTTTCTTAAATGATGAGGTGTTCCCATTTTCTCAGTCACTGCAATATTAGAGATCCATTTAGCTTAATATGAGCAGAATAGTTCAGCATTATGTTTCAGCTTTTCACGGAGATTTATGAAAGAAGCCCCCCAATGGATAAAAATACAGTGTGGAAGGAAAGCTCGTAGACAACAAGCTAGCCTGGAAGTCGGGCAGGACTGTGGGCCTCTATCGGGCAGAGAACATCTGTTCAATGTGGGTTGAAACATTCAGGTTTTGCCTTTGTCTGCTGTTTTGTCAGGTTTTTGTCGTAGTTACTATTGGACATATAGTTGTAATTTCCTGCCATGCCTGCATGTTTAGCCAACACGCTGAGGCCACTATCTTACAAAGCACACCTGCAAAATATAGCCACTTTCCATGTCTTTGCCACAGCTGGTCGGACTCTGGCATCTGAACTGTGGGCCAATGTCTGGCTATAGGCTGGAAAATGGCAATGCAAGCTTTGGAAGATTCTGACGCTGCTCGAGCCTTAAGTGGGTCAAACACTCAAACTGCAGTATGAAGCCTTTAGCTACAGCTACGGTTACTTTTATTATCTTCTACTAAAGAACAACGCTGTGAGTGTTAAACAGCCACAAAAAAATAATTTTGATAAATTTAATACTTCCTTACATTACAAATTATATAAAGGAAAACAATGATCCCCTCTTTGATCACGATATTATCTGGGAGGCTGCAAAAAACACCTTAAGAGGATTCATTATTTCATATGTATCATTTAAAAAACACCAAATTGACGCAAAGACAAGAACTTGAGAGAGAAGTAGAAAGATGTGAACACCTCATAAGACCGCATCTACAGAGGATAATTTGAGAAAATTAACTGCATCCAGAGCTAAACTAAATCGCAACATTTCAAATTAAATCCCCCAAAAAATAAACCATATCAGACAAAAGCATTATGAATTTGGTAATAAACCAAGTAAATTACTTGCCTATCAATTAAAGAAGGAGCAAGCAGAAAGGGTTAACGACAATAACATTACCCAAAATAGATTAACCAGGTTTTTATGAATTTTATAATGACCTATAAAAATTCCACAGTAACTATTCACAAGACGAACTGGATTACTGCCTCCAAAGCATCAATTTACTTACATTATCTGAATTAGATCAATGACTCCTTAATTCACCATTTACAAAAGCAGAAGTTGTGGCTACAGAATACTCACTCAATCAATGAATCTTGCACATATTAGTGTGCTACACAAAAGTGGCAAGGACCCTTTAAACTGTTCCTCATTTAGACCCATAAGTCTTCCGGTTAGTTATTAGCAAAAAGACTTGAATCTATTCTGCGTAAATTAATTCATCCGGACCAGTCAGACTTTATAAAAGGGAGACATGCTGCTGACAATATGAGGAGACTTGAATGTAATAAATTATTTAGACACCTGTCAGAGGCCTTCTCTGCTCCTATCTTTGGATGAAACCCTTGTTTCTGTTTATTAAATGATATGCCCAATTTTCAAATAGATCTAAAACAGTATTAATTACTATACCATATTTTGCTGAGAAATGCATACTTCTATTTTGGAAAAATAAATCTCCTCCAAATTTGCTTCTGGACCGAATCAAAATTTTTACCATTAGAGATAGAAAAACATAACCATGGATATATTTTTCAAGACCCTTGGTTCCTGTTGTTTTCTTACTTGGAAAACCTTTCTAGAGGTGATCAATAATGGACTTGGACAATCTCTGACCCTGAGCCTTCATGGATATAGGTACACCATAAATTATGGACATATTATGTTATTGTTATTTATAACTCTATCGTTGTTTTTGCTTTGTTTTTATTGTTTTGTTTCTCTTATACACAACCTGTTTGTGTGTGTGCGTGTGTGTGTATACGAGTGTGTGTGTGCATACATGCATGTGTACCTGTGCACATGCGCCTAAGTCAAAAACAAGTATATTTTTCTATACTAAAAGTATACTGTTGGTATAATAAGTGTGTTAAAGGTATATTTCTATACATATGTGCTCTTCTGAGGGTATACCTGCAATGTATCTGTGGTGCTTCATTACATATATAGTGTGGTGGTCATTGATATGCTCTAAGTGTAGTTTAAGTATACCGAAGTACAAACCTGAGATGTTTACGAAATTTAGAACACTTTGAAGGGAAGGGACGGGGAATATGAGGATACCCAGTGTACTGTTTGTATGTTTACCCACTGGTGCTGGTTATTGTACACTCTTTGGAAATAAAAAGATGTTGGGGGAAAAAAATGAACTCAATGTAGCTATCTAGGAATAAGTTTCCTCCCTACTAGCTTTATTAACTTTCGTATCTTAAGACAGTCACAAATTCTATAAACAATATAATGAGCACAAGGGCTGATGAAGCATGCAAGACATGCCTTATTAGTTTTTGAGCGTCTCTCTACTTTTGCAGACTGATATCCATTTGACAGGATTTTTAATGGCCCCCTACGTCTTGCTTTTACTCTTTTCAACTCAATTTTGTCTGTACTAGAAAGGACTGTAAAACTTTTACACTGATATTTATAAAATGTTATTCAAGGATGTCAAGGATTTTTTTTTTGCTTCCCTAAATGCAAGAAAATTATTTCCTACCGCTGTGTGAAGGACAGTGATGCCCTACTGCTGGCCTTTTCCCACCATCTCCTGAGCTGCCTCCTTTCTTAGAAAGGTTCATCATGCAGCTATTGTTGTGGACACTTCACAGCTTCTGAAACTACAGTAGTGGGATACTGCAGACTTTTCCACCGCATAATGAGTGCACTTTCTTGGCATCCTCAAAAGTCCTTTTAAATCTATCAAGAATACCTTTCATTTTCTGTATTAATAACTCCCAGTTACCTCTTTTCTGCAATATGAAGCATTCTACTTCCTGAGAACTTGGAAGTGTGAAGAATTCCTATTTGCTAAAAACTCTAAATAACAAAAATTGCCCTCAGATGCGTAACCAAACATCTGTATGTGTGCTTTCGTTATCTGTCTTGGCTCACAAGGTAGCAATGGCTGACACGCTGGTGCATACTACTTACTTGCCCTCCGGTGAGGCTGCAGCTACTGTATGTATCTCTACTCTTAAGATCAAGTCTAATGAAATAAACATCAATAAGTCAGGGTAATTAGTTGACAGAATTGCTTTTCTGATTAATGCTTCTCCAGTTCAATGAAGTTCTCTGCATGAAACCACAATTCAACTTTATTTTTCCAGGAACTCCGCACTCACACACGACTGCAAATAAAAGCAAATGCAACTCACCCTCAGATAAAAAATACCCAGGTGTGTATGAGTTTAACCTCTGTTATGACTGATCCTGATGATGTGATTTACGTGTGGCTTCAGCAGCTTCAGTTCACCATGGCAACAGTGTTTTATCTAAATGGGATAACATCAATCCTCTTGTCTTTGCGGACCCAAAGGTTGAGGTGCAGCAAAGCCTGGAAACATCTTGAGGATGTTACATAACAAAGAAGGCTGGAAAGACCAGTGTGCTGTAGAAGTGATCAATTATGATTTTGTTTGTACTCACAAACAAACAGCCAAAGACAGCCTCATAGTATTTGTAGTGCTATGTAATACTGATTATATCACATTGAGGCTCATATTGGATATCTTTGACATAAAAAAAAATATATTATATATATATATATATATATATATATATATATATATATATATATATATAATTATTTATGGATTTCAAATACATTCAAGGAATTTTGAGTCAGACTATTTGGAAAAAACAGTTTCCAGGGGCTCTGAACAGTTTCTGACTGTTGTAGTCCTCCGTGAGAAACTAGAGGGAACATCAGCAGCATCAATAGAACATCCAGCCTCTATTTGTTTGTCTTCCAGATTCTCCACACCTACTGTATCTTGCTTGTTCATTTGAGTGACAGCACAGTTGACACTAAAACACTTTTTCATGACAGACACTAGTTAGCTCGCTGATAAGAGGCAGAAATCCAATAGAATTTGCACATAAGGCACATGTGCTTATGTGCAAATTAGTATAACTATGACATTCTTTCACTGATGCCAGCCTGCGACATTTGTTTCCTGCTTCTCTCCTTCTTCCTGTAACAAGCAGAAATGCCTTACTAATGACTTAAAAATAGAAATATGACCTCATCAAAACACATTTAGAAAAGTTGCATGTCTTTTGCACAGGGTATAATTTTTATATATACAATGAATTAAATGTAATGTGAAAGGTGTCGCTCGCAGTGACGAATTATCTCCCGACTCTGCAGTTCCTCTCGGCTCTATGGAGCTTTTAAGCGTCTTTCAGCTCATTTTGGTTTGTTTATACCCACCCACAACTTTACTGTTTTGATTTACTCTCACTGCTCTCACCAGGGTTGCTTCCAGATGCAGGCAGCTGTTTTCAGCAAAAACGCTTTTAAAAACCCACTGTACGCAATCTGCCCAGCATCAAATGGCAGACAGACAAAGTTAGCGGCTAGCTGATGAACATAGTGGAGCATTTATTGGCTGAAGAGCCACATATTTCCCTCAGGAGTTGGTATAGAGAGTGAATATTGCATTTGCATTCATCTGGTCAGAAACACAACTCCAAGTAAATGCAAATGTTGCTCCAGAACTGCTGAATGTCTTGTGTTTACATCTTGTTGCTGAACCCAAATGGCAACAAAAATAAATAATGCAGAGTAAAGTGGCAACTTTGAAGAAATTAGCAAGAATATGGGGGGAAAAACGGGCTCAAAACACCTTCGCTCTCTGCGGCATACATTTCAAACAAGACATGTAGAAGTGTCGCTATAACTAAAACATTCACCCACAAACTAATATTATCAGCATAGATTAGCCATTGCAGCAATAAGCACACATTGTGATACAGGCACAGTACAGAGCGAGCCCTGCTCTGCTAGCACCGAGCACACTTAATAAATTCAGAGCATCATTTGTCACATACAGTAGATTAGTCGCAGCAAACCTTTAGCTTGGTTGAATGAGTTTGGCTCCTGATAAACAGGTCTTCTGCCGTGGGGAAAAACCGTCGCTTCTTGTGCTGCTTGTGTCATGTCACCAGTTCTGAGGATATTTGCTCTCCGTAGTTGAAATAAGGACGAGACTGATCTGTGCATTTGTGACTGACTGGCAGCACGCAGGCCTTCTTGAACACAGCTTGCTTTCATAACACAGAGATGCAAATAGACTGTAGTCGAGTCCCTGGTTTAAGAGGGTTGAATTTGATTTGTAATCACACTGAATAGTTTTCTCCCACAGAAGCTCTTTTTATGATTGCTACTAATTAAGCATTTCGAAAAAAAAGTTACAAACCCAAGATTTAAGTTCAGTCTAAGTTTGCTTTGCTAATTATGGTATTTGGTCTGTGGTTTGACGGCACATCATGATTTGGAACCAATTGAGATTTGTTTTATTAAAGAGATTAAAGAGATCTGTATCATATCACCAACAATTTCGGTTAAGTCAAGGAATTTACCATTTTTTGCAAAAGTTAGTTCTGACATTTAAAAACACCAAAACCAAATCAAACCTTCAGATATGAAGACAGATGCTATTCTCTTCGCTGTAATGTCGTGTGCAGTCAAACAGGCTTGAATGATATACCGTGTTTATAAACATCATAAATTCATAATTGAGGGGAAGGCTATAGGTGTTTGACTAAGTGTGATGATTTGGCACCAGCTCTATAAACCCGACTGGTCCCAGGAGGACATTAAAAAGGCTTACATAAAAAGAGGTCACTGGCGTAATCTGAAGAATTGACAGCTTTATTAAAACCAGGATGTAATAAGGCCAGGACTTGTCCGTGATAGATTTACAGGCCAGTTTTAATAAGCAGCTTCCTGGCCGTGGACACTCTCTTTCTGACACAAATACGAATTACTTGGTCTTCTGTAAGGAGTTTCTTGTCTTCAATAAGGTCAGCAAATATGGAAACATTCATTTTGTTGCATTGTTTCGTTTGGGATGGCATTTTCCCACCAAAAATAGGACATACTCTTACAGTCACAGACTTGTATGTTACATAGGTTTTTATAAATCACTGATGTGTGAAAACATTTACTGAGGAACATTTACTTCCTTATTAAACATTTGTAAAGTCCTTTTTTTTTCATTTTTAATGGCTTGCATGTTCTCCTGTTCGTGCGCGATACAAACAGAACAGGGACCCACTCATAAAAACATTGATCCATAGCGCTACTAGTGGTCAAAAACTCCACTGTGTACCTTTTAGGTGACACAGTTTGAGATACATATTAAAATATTGCTTGTAAACTTTCCATAACATGGTATTAACACTAATAAACCCTCCAAACATATGTTTTTGTCATTTATTAGTTTTTTTTACAATCATTTATGCCAGAACAATGTTGACTTCGTAGGATTTAATTAAGACAAAAGTAAGGGATAGTTAAAGGGATAGTTTGGATTTTTTGAAGTGGGGTTGTATGAGGTACTTATCCGTAGTCAGTGTCTTACCTACAGTTGATGGTGGTCGGTGCGCTCCCAGTTTGGACTGGGGAAGCAGACCAGAGTACCGGCACCGAAGCTAAGCAATGTACTGCTGAGGATGGGGACAGCAGCAAAAACGTATTTTGGCCACCTAAAAAAGGCCCACCTAAAGAAAAAAAAAAAATCAGTTTATCAGTCCACTATTCTCTCTTTCAGCCCCGTTCAATCTCCATCTGCAAAAGTTCTTCTTCTGTATACTGGTTCATAAAGGGTTCCTTTTGTCTCCCCAGTGAACGGCATTTCGTCGTTGCTGTCATAATCACAGATTTTTATTTTCAAGTATGTGTTGTCTCTTCCATAAACTGCTGACCCAAACAGCTGATCTGCGGCATAATACAGCGCCCGGCATGCGTAGGAATACGTACACTTAAACTGATATTGATTTTTTTTTAGGTGGGCCTTTTTTAGGTGGCTAAAATATGTTTTGCTGCTGTCCCTGTCCACAGCAGTACATTGCTTAGCTTCCGTGCCGGTATCTACTGTAGGTAAGACACTGACTGTGGATAAGCACCTCATACAACCCCACTTCAAAAAATCCAAACTATCCCTTTAAGAATTAAATTTCATGTTTATACACATATTGTGCAGTGTTACAAATAGACTAGAACTTACCAAACACAAATTAGCAGCACAGTGAGAAGAAATCACATGCTCCAATTCTGCTTCCAAATGATCCGATTGATCACTTTGCACACAATTATCATCGTTGCCAATTGCCTCAGTGACATCTTTATTTTCAGACACGCTGTCGTCACAAACCCTCCAACATCAAACAAAGTGCCGCTCTGCAGTAAACACAGCAGCCCTGCGTCATTATGTCACTGTGACACTAAATAAAATCCTTGTGTCTGTGTTGATTCACAGTATCTGTGAAGATCCTGTGACTGTTTATGGAAAAATATCAGGAAAATGATTTTCAACTATTTTGACAATTTCACACCAGAAAATGATACAAGAAAAAATAGTTTGAGGCTTAAAGGAAGAAAATTAATAAATTAGATGGGCGTAATATAGTCCCCGGTCTCTGAAGGTCTGAGGTATGCATTTAAAGGTTGGGTTAAGGTCGAAGGTGACATTAACAGGTGCTTGAAAGTGAAGCAGACTTCAAAATCTAATTGAAAAGTCACACGTTCTTTTATATCTAATTAATTCTCCTCCTCTCCTTTACTGTCAGAAGTACCAGCAGAGTGATTCTCCCTTTCATGTGAATCACAAACTTGACGCTGCGGAGGGTAAATCTGAGACGCAGACATTCTCAGATTTACACTCTCAACATGTTTATTGTAGTTTTAAAGCCATCGTTTAAAGGGATTCTTGTTGAGGATCTGAACCCTGTTTGTACCCGATAAATTGAACTGGGAAAGAGTTGAAAGGAAGTGCCGCGTGATATGATAGCCTTCATATCCCGAGGGAAATCGAACCAGCCTGGTGTATCGGCCATTGTGGGAGCAGCGGGGCCTAGTCCACTACAAACACAGGAAAACTGAGCTTTTACTTTGTGCAAGCTCTTTTTCATGTGCCTCCGGCAGAACTAAAGATAAATAAAAAAAAAAAAACCTTGAATCATGGGTGAGAGAAATGCACCATGCATAATGTATGATGGTTGTTTTCTGAACCATTTTGTTTCAAGGATTAAGGCAAACTTCAAATATACCTTTTATCCCCTTGTTCAACCAACAAAAAACAAAATGTCCATTGCTTGTAGAAATGGTCCAGTTTTTAAATTACACACACATTTCATAATATTATCAGCAAAAGTGAGGTTGTGAATCAGTCACAGCTAAAACATTAAACATTTTCTCATTTCTTATTTTTTTCTCCTAGACGTGTACTGAGTGAGGCTGATTTATACCAGAGAGAATAGTTTACCGTGGTTGGTTGCTACAGATCTCCCCTCATGTACAGAATTACCGCAGCAGGGAAGACGGTGATTAATCATCTGATGTTATCAGCCACTCCCTAATGAAAACAAGCCACATCTTCTCTTGATCATTTCACTCATTTCAGTCTGCCTCCGTCTCTCTGTGAGTATTGATATTTTTCTGTCAATTGTAGCAGTAAAATAAGCCGCCTGTCTAATTCAGCAATTTTTTCCCATAAATATCAGTGATCAATGCCCATTGGAGCAGCGGGGGCTGTTGCTGTTGGACATTAACGCTGTCACAGGGAAATCACAGCACTCACCAAAATGATGACAAGGTGTAATCCTGAAATGGACGGCACGGATGGAGCGTTACATTCGTATCATTTCCCCATGCACAAATTCCTGGATCAGAATATTTTTGACTTTTCATATATTCTATATTTCCATAATAGCCATTTATGTGTTTTCTACTTTTGCGTGATGTCCTTGCATTGTAATTGATGGGCTCTACAAACAAGAGATTAAAAACTTTATGGACTTGTTTCAGGAAACAGATGGGTGTGCTGGAATTCAGATTGGCCCCCTTCCAGTTAGTTGTTTTTGTCATTTTGTCCGTAAACCACCACTTATTGGTTTCCGGGAAAAAAAAAAAAAGAGGAATAGGAATAATGCATCTAACTACAACACTGTATCAAGCTCAGTGTGGCTTGTTTGTTGATCATTGCAATACCCACAAGCTGGAATCACAGCTCCCTTTTAATTTTATTTGTTAATATTATTAGCGATGAATGTTATTAATCATATTCATATGGGTCCAGATAATCCTTGTTACGGAAGGAAGGAAAATGAAAAAAACATAAATATATAGTATACATTTAAGTGTAATTCAAAGGAGTCTTGCACAAACTAAAGTAACCTAAAGATATAATCTTGAAGATTTTCATTTAAATAAATGTCTGTTAAGTCACTATCTGTCACCGAATGAGGTTACACAGTGGTGATTGAGCCTGTGGCCTACTGATGAAAGCCCTTGCATGTGCAGTATTAAGGCCTTTACAGACTGGGTGTTGGTGGCAACATTCCACTGGGAAAACCCAGAGTCAGCATCAGCGTTGCCTTGCCTGGGTGGAGGGCATTGAAAGAAGAAAGGGACTGAGGGAAGGTATGTTACAGATGTGACTCTCTTTCTCTTGGACTGGTATCTCTTGGACAGGAATTGCAGATTGCCTGTTTGTTAGTCATTAAGTTTGAAAACAACGAACAGGGCCGTTTTGTCCCTTGAGGTCCAAAAACACCGGCAATTACCTCTTACTGCCATAGTGCCACCAAAGAGATCGAAATGAAAATGTCGAAATTTTGAAAATTTGCTGAAAAACTAGAATTAAGTAAAAGTAGGCTATTGGGGCTGTACTTACTACTACTCAGTAGGTTACAAAAAACAATAGGCCTTAGGTTAACAAGACATATGGAGGCATCAAGAGTCATTAAAAAACATAAATATTCATAACCATGAGAAACTATTTATATGAATAGACTAAGTGAAATAACTCAACTATTCTTTATGCACAGATTGTTTTTATTGTTGTCAAAATATCTCAAAATTAAAGGGAGTTTTGGTTCCAGTGTTCAGGTACTTGTATTTGTGTTTTTTGTACACAGCACCTATCCCACTGAAGTTTTGTGGTTGCAAAGTGTAGGCTCTGTGGTTTCTGCACCTGGCAGACACCCCCCATCTGCAGTGAAGAGCGGCACGAGTATAGCCGTGATAATGTTCCATTGTGGTTACACTTCCTTACTTCGAAGTAAAGGTTGCTTAAGTTAAAGTTAAACAATTAGGATGTGTGACGCATACTAAATGTTATCCAATAGTTAAATGATGTTTTGATGTTTTTACCCTTTATGGGCCAACAAGGAGGAGGCCCAGGAGGGAATGCTATAAAAGACAAGCAAGATAAGGCTCCGGCCCTTTTTTGCCTTTAAGGACCTCTGGGTATTTGATTTATTGCATTTTGTGAAATTTTTGATTTTGTTTTTGTATCACTTCTTTTTATAAGCCTGTAACCATTTAATCTTTTTTGGATAAAACTTAAATAAAACTGGACTGTATTTTATACTTTCCAACCAAAGTTCCTGTGTTGCTCATCTCTAAAATCATCCTATTGTAGTCTCCTTAAGGTAAGAAGACATCGCTCCTTGAGATTGGCCGACATATTAGATACTAATTAGGCCTTGAAATTATTCTTGTTGACAAGAACTGTTAAGGTTATAATTGATGTATAATTTGTTTTGTCTTGGTGGACAGGTTCAGTTTGGCTTCAGACGAAGCTCTGCTGATACTGTTGCATTAGGTTTAAAGGTTGTATAATGTTGAGAGTTGAAGATACTTTGTTGGTTTTCAATTGACCTCTAAATTGAAGGTTAGGGTCAGGGCCTTGAGGCTGCCCTGTAGAAAACCAGGTGGGTGTCCTCAGTTCTTCAGAGTGGACCTCCTCCAGTGGGTCCTATAAGGACCTCCTGGAGTACCACCAGACTCCAACCACCTATCGCACACAGATATTCCGTTGTTATCCGGCCGTTGGCACATAGTCAACTACATAGGTCTGAAAGAAGTGGTACAGCAGTAATGTAACTTGGTTTCCTAAGCAGACTACGGTGGTCTTGCGTGTAGATTTTGGAAACCAGTTCTATAACCTAAAGTTTAGGTCGTAGAACAGCCGTCACTCAGTGTTATATCCGCGTTGGGTGGGGGTATCGGTTGTAACATCTTAGAACCTTTTTACAGCGCACACATGATGTACACTCTACCTTGTTTGTTTCATCCTCTTGTCAGATTTTTAAACCAACTCTACTGAATGAGCAAGAACCTTCTAGACTAAACTTTGTAAGCCATCACACAAAACTGGCTTTGTGCGTCGGGTGTTACGACTTACACCAGTGTTTGTCCAATTTATCAAACTTCATAATAACATCTGTTCTCATCATCCCACCTCTTCTATAAACTGCTGCACTCATTACATAGGTATTAATATTTGATACTATTCTACAAATCCTGAGGCATGCTGTGGTTTAGGCTGATGAATATTCAGTGGCTAATTACATATGATTGTTAAGGCTCCTCATTACTCCGTGTGGCAAAAGTTCAGCACGGCAGTGCAGTTGTGACGTAGGGAAATCCGAAGATGCAGAGAAATTGCTTGAGGAAGAAGTAAATGAAAGTCCTCTGTCACTTTGCATTTGACCACGACTGTCTCTTTTAGTAAGTATTAATTTTAGCCTAGCACCTGTAATAAATCTTGATTAGAACTTACCTAATCTCTCCCTGTTTCCAATTTAATGTGTGTAATGTCTGATGAGGAGGCTGAAATTAGCTATCGAAGTCAATTTAAGTTACATCTTCTTAGAAATTTAATAATAGTGAACTAAATCCCACTAGATTAAAAATGGTGCATATTATTTTGAGAATGATGAATATGAACCTGTGTTGGATTTATTTAGACAAAATCCATGTTCTTCTTTGGACATATTGTGCTTTACTTGTTGCAGCTGTTCCGAATTGTTGATGATATGTTGATATGTTATTAATCAGGTATATACAGAGGTATTAGTGGAGCTTACAATATTCTGAAACTCACTGCCCAAAGCTGTTGATCTGAGATAGCTAGTATTATCTTAACAGTGATTACAAAGTCCTGTTCTCACGAGAAAGCAGAATAAGTTTGCCAACCTCTAAACATTTTAGTGCATTTGTGATGTGTTGAAAATGGTAATAGGGTTAAACAGTAATTGGGAAGATATTGTAGCAGAGCTGTTCACACATCAAGTCCAACAATGAAACACAGTCCAGTTTGAGTCACAACCAAAAATTTATTCAAAAAGAACAATCCACTGAATTAAATTAGATAGGGCTGCAATGATTATTTTCATTATCGATTAATCTGTCGATCATTTTCTCGATTAATCGATTAGTGTGGTCCATAAAATGTCAGAAAATGGTGAAAAATGTTGATCACTGTTTCTCAAAGCCCAAGGTGACGTCCTCTCAAATGTCTTGTTTTGTCCACAACCCAAAGATGTTCACTTTACTGTCACAGAGGACTAAAGAAACCAGAAAATATTCACATTTAAGAAGCTGAAATCAGAGAATTTGGACACCTTTTCTTAAAAAATGACTCAAAACGATTAATCGATTATCAAATTAGTTGATGATTAATTTAATAGTTGACAACTAATGGATTAATTGACTAATCGTTGCAGCTCTAAAATTACATCAACATAATGGAGCTCTTCTTGCAAATGAATTCTGGTAATCTGCCTCCAAATTCTGGTGAGCACACGTCGCCATTAGGCTGACCACAGTGCGGAAAATGACTCATGCGACCTCTCACAGACTGGAGCGATGTTAGCTCAGTTAACAGGAGTTTTGTTTTTTTTGTTTTTTTTCCAAAACAGTTTTGAAATTGGGTTGCATGTCGCACATAACAGTGAATTTCACAGATTATCTACTCTTGAATCACAAGAGCATAATGATGCATCACACACTACACAATGAGATTATGTTGACAGAGCGAGCTGTACGCTCTCCCTTTAGCTTTCCCTCTCCAACACACAACACTCATATCCTTATATCTCTGGTACACACACACACATTCTCCATCTCTCTCGATTATACACAAACACACACACACACTTCTTTCTCTCATCTTAGTGTGAATTTTTCTCAACGATTCTCTCTCCACGCACTTAGGATTTGTTTTGAAAGACATGTTAGCCTCAGATATTGCAGAGGTTTATCTCTTTTGCTGAGGAACCATCTTTAGCTCAATTTTTTTTTTTCATTTCCTGATAGGTGCTGTTACCTTCAGAGCAAGGGCTGAAAGGAACTAGGTCGAAAATAAATAAACAAATGAGTAAATAAATATGTCGACTTGGACTTGTCATATCCTAACACTGTGGTGACTATAACCCGTGGCCATGGCCGAGACAAGTCTACAACGGTAAGACAAGTTTCAGATTATAGGAAAATTACAAAAAAAAAAGAAAGAAAGAAAAAAGAGATGACTGGTTGCTCTTTATATTCAAACCTAGATCAAACAATGTGTCAGGTGCTCTTGCAAAACGGGGGAAAAAAACAGGACACACAGGAAGGCAATCCAGGCACACCAAAAATATAGGAAAACGTAACAGCGAGGAAGGAATGTTAAAAAGCCTTTATTGTAGTGGCTAAATCATTAAAAAAAGCCAACATGTTTAGACCGCTGTAGATCTTCATCAAGGCTTTTAAAAAACAGACTATACAGACTGCTATATAATAGCACCACCCAATGGGAGGCAGTGACCCGGATAATAACATGACAGGTGAAGCACATTGAAAATGATGAAAATACAAAATAACATGAGATGAGATTACACGTATATTGTTTAACATTCCCTCCTCACTGTTACATTTACTTTTTTGTGTGCCTGGATTACCTGTTTGTAGGAAAATTATATCTGTGTTTTGGAAACTGGGCTTTAGTATCGAGTACGTTTGCCCAACGTCTGGTGTTCTCTGTTGATTTAGAAGTGTCCATCCTGGTCTGAAGCCAGTGTAGGATTCTCATCATCCAGTTCTTGTACCCTTCAGCTCAGAACCTTTATTGTCATAGTTACGATAATAACCACGTGGTTAAGGTTAGGGGATGATCATGGTTGGAAATGGGAAACGAACAGCGGTCTTCTGTGTCTAATGTTTTGTAGAACCCGACCTCCTCCCTACGTTTCCCCTGACTTCCTCCTTTTTTCCCGTCATATTTACTAACAGCCGCTAGAGGACTAGAGGATTGTTGTAGACTACAATAAAGAAATATTTTTAAATATTTGTCTGGTGTGTCTATTAGAATTGGAGCCAATTTACCATTGATGTTACTGTAAATTAATTCTTAGCCAAATATGTGGTCAGTAATAATCTTTCAAGGACAGACTGTCCTCTGTGTTATTTCACGATAATAAAATGGCATAAGTTATCGACTTTGCTCTAAGAATCGGTGAGCGACAATGTTTCATTGAAATTGAGATAGATTTTAAGCACAATTTTTGTTGCAAAATCAATTGGAGCTGTGTCTGCAGACCATTCGTTTCTTGCGTCACTCTTCTTGGGCCACCTTTTCGCTTTGATGAATTGCTCTGTATGGTTTGAGCAAGTCCTTTGCGAGCTCACATTTTGTGCTTGTGCCCTGAATTAGGCTGACATTTCATGCTTGAATGCCTTCATGACATTTAGTTTAAGGAAATATCATGGTCTGCTGAACTGTCCAGGACTAACCACAAACACAGATGAATATGGAATACATTGAAGTCCTCCGCCGGCACGCTGCACATTACTGTTCACATCAAGGAGATGGTGATATTTATATTTTCAAAACTTTTTTTTTAATGATATCTGTGCAGTTTTTCAGCTTGATTAGTCTTTTAATGAGGTGTGGTCAAAAAACTGTCTGATTTCCTCAGGAAAAAAATGACAAGTACACCAGTGGAGTATTCCCCTGAAGCATTTCTATATGATTGCTTTTCTGCTTTATTTATTTTCTGGTCATAAAGAGAAATTGAATATGTTGAAATGATGAACAGTTCTCTTGATTGCTTTGAGATTGAAGAGGTAATAGTCTTTCAAAACTCAGGGTTTTTTTTGTTTTTTTTCTTATTGATTCAATCCACATAACTGATTAAAAATAGAGCAAAATTTAGAATTCGAATGACAACACAGACTGCAGTGGAGGCACCTTTAAGATCCCATTAAAAACAAGAATAATCGTCTCTACAGATGTTTTACTAAAATGCGTCGACAGTCCTTTGTGAATAGATAAAGTCACAGCTAAATGGAAAGCCCCATTCCGCAGGCTTGGTATGATTTTTAATATTAGCATTAGTAACTTGTAATTATTTACCTCTACAGGAAGTTGCAAACGTCTCTCTAAATGTTGATTTGTTTGTTTTCAGGGTAACAAAGAGACTGGTGTCAACAACCGTGTTAAATACTTGTAGCTCAATACACATAAAATGGAATAGTTCATCTTTACTTTTTGCTTCATTGTAGAAGTACTCCACCTATTGCACTCCTATAAAACTGTCGGACTCACGATGGACAGTTTTTTTTAAAAAGCATCAAAATCAATGCAGCAAAGCCAGAGATTTCATATTTTTTTATTCCACGTATTCTGCTTCTTTGTCAAAGCCGGGTGCCTACATTACCCACAATGCAACTCGACCATGGACAGTTCAGTCGGAGGTTTGCATGTGTCACTGTTGTCATGTTAGCAGCGGCTAAAGTAGCCTCAAGCTGCTAACCTGAAGCACGATGATGAGTGGACTACAGAGGTCTGGTAAACTCACTTCTTTCTAACTCCACACAAACAGATTTTTTTTCAAACTTGTAGTCTTCAGATCCAACCCACACTGTGACATCACTCGAGGCAATTTATCAGATTTCGTGCAGCTCCCTCTGCAGCCACAACTTTCTCCACATATGCAGTAGTACCCCCCCAAGACCTGTAAACATTCTCTGGTGTTCCCCTTTAACAAGTGATCTGTCAGTTAGCGAAGTCCTTTTGCACTTCTTCAGTTGTCACACAGTCATGCGCCAAGCTGAAACGCAGATTCAAGTACTTTTAACACCGTTTTGTTTACCCTACTGTGTGTTTGGTTTAGTTTAGGTTCCTTTCATCCTGTTATTATCATTTGATGAATATATGCGTGAGGAAAAGGGGAAAGATAATTGTTGTGATGTAGTGCAAATGATTACTTGATGGGTCAGTAAAGACCTCTTTTTTTATCTCTCATCTTTCGACTCCTGCGCCCTTCCTTTGCTGTACCTCTTCTTCAACTGGAATCCACGGAGCAAAGAGCCTTTTACTGTGCATTGTGAGCGAGGTTATGTAATGTACTTTCCGCAATCAGCGACATCCGTGGGTACAGGTCTACAGTTCACCCAGATGACAGAAGATGGCAATTAAGATCCACGGTTACCAGCGCTGCGCGAGAGGGGTCATAACGGCGGCGTGGGCTTGTCATGTGTACCGGAGCCTTGGGGGAGTTTTAGTGGTTTATTGGCGAAGCACTATAGGGGAACATAGTGTCAGAGGCGAAGGAGGATAAGTGAGGTTGATGCAGTGCACAGCTTGGACATTTTTTTTTCTTTTCTCCTCCTCCCTTTTGCATGTGATGCCTTTGTGGTGACTAAATGGCTCCGACACCACAGGTTAAGGTGGCAATTAAAAAGTGTCAAGGAAGTTCCTTGTGTGTTAATACAGACCTCCCTTTCACCTCCCTCTGTCACTTGATATTGAGTGTCTTCTGAGACCTGGTCCCTTTGTCACCATACAGAGCCGTATAACTCACTTCATTAATGTTAATTTGGATGTATGGTCTCTCTCGACCCCTCTCCCACTGTTGCCCTCTCCCTCAAAAAACAACAGAGCTGTATAGCAGTAGCCCTTATGGCGTGATTACATGGGTTCCAAGCGGTGAAAGATAAATAACTAATTAACTAATGGAGCAATTAAGCCAGGGTACGGCTGAAAACAAACATAACTGAACCGCTTGCTTGGCGAAGAGGAAGATACAGTGAAGCAAAAAGCACACAACTTATTAAAATCTTTACTGTAATGTTTGTTTTCCATTATGACATCTCTCTCTAAGTGAAGAATTATGTCTTCAAGCATTTTTGGCTTTTCAAAACATACAATGAGTCCAAAAAAACCTGGAGGCTGGTCCTCTTGCAACTTTAGCATTCTCAAAGCAGTCCCACCAAATGTATTATTCATGAAAGAGTTTGTCATTGTTTATAAGAGTGTGTGTCCCACTGGGTGAATACATCCCTTTGAATGCAAATTTTTTTAGAGCTACCGGGACAATAGAGAGTTTTACTGTGTTTGGAATAAAGTTTAAAAAAAAGGTGGTATAATCAAGGCAGTTAGCTCTCCTGTTGTCACAATCAAAATCACTTGTTTGCTTGTGAATTTGTTTAACACTTGAACATGCAGTTGAGCACTCAGCAACTCCTAGGATAAATCCAAATACTTGTTTTCCTCTTCAGCATGTGGGTTTGATACCAGCTTGAATTTGCATCACTCATTTCACCATAGGAGGCCGTGTTTGACCCGTTTCCCAAAATGCAGCCGACCTGATGACCTCGGATATTACCGTGTCAAAGTGTCCTGGACCAGAGACGTGGGTACAGTGCATCACGTGAATGGATGTTGTTGTCTATATTAGGACGTCACCTACCATGCTTTGACACTTTTTTGAGTATTTTTATTATTTTTTATTTTCCTTAATCCCCTTTTAAACTAAAATAGTTAAAGTGGTCAAACTTAATCAGTCTAACAAGTGTGTTTATTTTGCTTTTATCAAAAAAAAAAAAAAAAGACAAACCCTCATGATTGTTGCTGGAACACGCAGCCCTGATAATGAGGAGTGGGCTTGGAGGCTCTTGACTAAAATGTTTTATTAAATAGTTTATTTTGTAAAATAATTTTTCATGCAGGCCCACATGCTGCGTTAACAACAACAATAGAATAATCCACTACAAATGAGTCATTTAATTATAATGTGTTATGCACAAGGAAGTGAAATTTATTATGTAAACCACTTTGGAAAAAAAAAAATACTGTGAATTAACCAAGTTGTAGGCGTTTCAAGTTATCATCCTTTTTTAGCACGATAACTTGAACTGAAAAAAATGGTGGCAAAAATTACATTTTTGCTCAAAACAGGAGTGAACAAACAACTTTCTTTTTATTATTATAATTATTTTGAGACAACAAAACAGAACATGTCAGTGAGCAGTATACAAACTTCTTTTTCAAACTTCTTTAATACCAACACAACTGTAGATCAAAGTGTAAAAGGCAGAGAAGGTTGTCTCTTGGAAAACCTTACGCAGTTTGTCCTGCAAGGACACGGAGCCCTTTTTTGTTTCTTAATTTATTGTTGTGTGCAGGGAGGATGTAAAAGGCTGAATTAATAATGAGAAAATGTTGCTAAGTGAAAAAATTAAAAGTTTGAGAAAAGCAAATATTTCACTGGTTTTCTGTAATAGTCTTTTATCATGAAGATTCAAGATTAAAGATCTTCATTGTCATGTGAACAACAATTACATAGAAGCAGTCGTTGGCAATTAAATTCTTAAATCTCAGGCTCCCTCCAACAGTGCTCAAAAAATATGNNACGAAAATCACACAAGTAAAAGGAGAAGTTAAGACATAAGATATGAAATAGTGCAAAAATTCGAAATATAGGAATATAATATAATATATAAAATACAGCATAACAAAATAAAATGTAAAAATATAAAATAGAATAGAAATATAATACAAATAGAAATATAATACTGTGGAGGCAGGTGTGCAGAAGTGATAAAATGGATAAACTTAATAAACTATAATGTAGACAGGTTATGAACAGGATATTTGACAGTCATTGCACTAATAAATATATACACTGTGATGGTTAAACAAATGTAAATATATTCAGATGGGTGACAAATTAAAGGAAAAACTTGCATAAGTGAGTGGGGAAACGTAACAAATGCAGATCCGGTGGCTCTGTTATGCTGTGGGGGGCATTTTGCTGACATGGTTTGNACGAAAATCACACAAGTAAAAGGAGAAGTTAAGACATAAGATATGAAATAGTGCAAAAATTCGAAATATAGGAATATAATATAATATATAAAATACAGCATAACAAAATAAAATGTAAAAATATAAAATAGAATAGAAATATAATACAAATAGAAATATAATACTGTGGAGGCAGGTGTGCAGAAGTGATAAAATGGATAAACTTAATAAACTATAATGTAGACAGGTTATGAACAGGATATTTGACAGTCATTGCACTAATAAATATATACACTGTGATGGTTAAACAAATGTAAATATATTCAGATGGGTGACAAATTAAAGGAAAAACTTGCATAAGTGAGTGGGGAAACGTAACAAATGCAGATCCGGTGGCTCTGTTATGCTGTGGGGGGCATTTTGCTGACATGGTTTGNAAGGGTCACTGCAATTCAATACAAAGTTGTTCTGAGTGATCACCTTTATCCTATGATGAGACATTTCTATCCTGATGGAAGTGGTCTCTTCCAGGATGACAATGCCCCCATCCACAAGGCAAGAGGGGTCACTGAATGGTTTGATGAGTATGAAAATGATGTGAATCATATGTTATGGCCTTCACAGTCACCAGATGTCAACCCAATTGAACTGTTTTGAACTGAATTGTTAGAGAGCGCTCTCCACCACCATCATCAAAACACCAAATGAGGGAATATCTTTTGGAAGAATGGTGTTCATCCCTCCAGTAGAGTTCAGAGACTTGTAGAATCAATGCCAAGATATAAACAATATAAACAGAGATGTAAACAATATATAAATGGAAATGTAAACAGGTAACCAGTAAGTAAAAGCAGTGGTAAATGTAAAATGATATTAGTATTAATAAGGCGCAAATGAAGTGACAGTAATGAGCTCGTGAATTGCCGCTTTACATGTTTTGTCACATCAACTCCATATAGAAAATAAAAAAATAAATAAGATATCCTTAGAGAAAACATGTTACATCTTATCAGGGATTTTACTCTGAGCTGGACAGGACCATGAAAAACTGAGTTGAGACACTGAATAAATCGTAATCTCAGACAACCATGAAAACCATGAAACATACACAGTTTTAACTTCATCAGTTCAACCAAAAGTGGTACCCTTCTGTAAAACCGTGAGAACGTGGCCTTCAGTCGAAAGAACACCTTATGAATCATGAAATGCTGCATATGAAAACGTTCATGTTTGCTGGCATGATAAATTCAGTTGCAGGTATTAAAAATTAGAATATTTGACTATTTAAATCTCTTTGGGCAGCGCAGGAGTTTATTAATTGACTTTCATAGCGTCATGTTCTATAACTTCTATTTGCCCAAAATCGTTTTGGATTCATTTTTAAGGCTGACTTCATTGTTAGTAATTTTCATTTTTATTTCATTACCATTGCTGCTTTGAACAGGTATCTTTCATAGAGTTGTGGCACTCTGATATTCAAATGTCCCAGGGCATTATTTAATTGGAATTTGCCAATTTTTGTGGTCTTGGAACAAATATGCTACGAGTTTTCTCACAGCATATTTCTTCAAAGGAGGCTTTTGTAGTCATCTGAAAATAGAAAATGATTCTGCCTTTCTTGGTTTCCTTTCCTCCCTGTTCAATGGCACAAAACTCTCACACAGTTCTGACACTCACTGTAACACTTTCTTAATGGACAGCAAGTTGTTTATTTATATATTTATTCATATAACGGTCACTTCATGTTTGCGTTCCAGCTCTGACACACAGAGTGACAGAGGGGAGGCACTAACTGTCACTTCAGCTCAAATTTAATAGACATAATGGCTACCTGGAGGATGTGCTTTTTGTGCTGTGTGCCCAATACTGACGGTAACAACGTCAATCACCTCCTTAAATATTTCTTTAAGAGATATATTGTTCAATGGGCTGAAAACAAAATCACTTCAAACACCAAAATGTCACCAGTGTCCTCGGAGCTTTCTGGTTTGAAGCTGTGCCACTTTTCTCAGATTAATTACCTCGAAACTGATGTAATGTTCCACAAAACAGCTGTTGCGGAGTGACCTTTGCCTGTTGGTGATGTAACGTGGTCATAAAAACGAAGCCATCTCTTGTTTTAAGTGCAGCTTTATCACCCAGGTAGTGATTCAACCGCAAATATGGACATCTTTTTATTACAGCCATCTGAAAGGACTATTGTGACTCTGAGCACTTTATGCTGTAGATGTCACTCCTTGTTAAGAGTCTTGTTATATTTTGCCCATGAGCGGGGCTTTTTAAGTGTTTTCTATTGTAACACCTCATCATGTCTCTCTTATCTGTATATTTTTCAGATTTTGTTTGCAGAGAAAGAGAAGTTTCACTAGTAATTAATTGTCTGTTTCCTTCCAGCAGGTATCAAGGGCAAAACTTCTGATAAATGGTGCTCAATAGTTAAGTACAAAAAAAAAGTATTTTTTCCCCCGTAAATGAATAATTGCTTAATTTGTTTCCTTGAATTAATCATTTGTGGCCTTGCCTTACTAAATTGTGTGCTCAAGTTAGTCTAGTCATTAAAATGAGGGTTCTGGCTTTAAGTTACAGTATCATAGCAATAGGAGGTGAAATTAATTGTTGCTGTGGCCAGTCAGGGAGGAGCACCCCAACTGTTAGCAGACTAGCAGCTGTGTTTCTGTGTAGAGATGGCCTCAAATTACTAAAATCGTTACGTTATCTTATTCATACTCCATTTGTTCTTGTTTACTTGACACTCTTTCTCACACAGTTTTGATGCTGAATGTTGTTCCACTGCTCCGGTTGCTCAGGTTAATCTGCTACAGTGCCTGGCACACGGGAAGTGAAACAGTGAAAGTTGTCAGGTCGTGGACAATCTAAACAGGCCTTTTAGGTTGAATAGTTTTATTTTGGACTCAGATATGTGCATGTATTTAGCATTTTGCCTGTTAAACAGAATATTGTTTGATTTGCCATCCCTTAAAACTGCACTAATCAATATTTTTTTATTAACAACTGATAAAATGATTGTGTATAATGTGAAAGAGGTCACACGTAGTGGACAACCCACAGACAATTATCACCCGACTGCAGTTCCGCTTAGCTCTACGAAGTGTTTTAGCATCTTTCAGCTCATTTGGTTTTCTGGCCCGCCAACTCTGCTGTCATCAATCTTATTTCTAGCAGCAGCAGCAGCAGGCAGCAGTTTTCATTAAAAAAGCTCTGACAAACCCACTGTACACTACCTGCTCAGCACCGAACAGCAGACAGACGAAGTTAGCAACTAGCTGGTGAACATGGTGGAGCATCTAGCAGCTAAAGAGTCGGATATTTCCCTCAGGAGATGGTGGAGACCAAAACAGGAGAGTAAATACTGGAGTCCAACTGAATGCTAATGTTGTTCTGTGTGCTTGATGTGTAAATAAAAAACTTTTTGCTGGCACATTCGCCAAATCACCTATATAAGGTTTATAAAATGTCAATGTTGTGTTTACAGCTTTTCTGCTGCCCCTAAGTAGCCCCAAAAAGCATCAATCAATGTAGCTTAAAATGTATTTCAGGAAATAATTCGTTGTTTCTGTCCGGTGTACATGAATTCTTACTTCATGGGAACAAATTAAGTAATTTGAGGGCATATATGATTAATTTAAGAGTTCAACTGACTAATCTGTGTATGGCAAATGATCAAGAATTCTGATGTCTAATGTATATGTATATATATATGAATATATATATATGAATATATATATATGAATATATATATGTATATATATATGTATATATATATGTGTGTATATATATATGTATATATATATATATATGTATGTATATATATATATGTGTATATATATGTGTGTGTATATATATATATATATGTGTGTATATATATATATGTATATATATGTATATATATGTATATATATATATGTATATATATGTATATATATATATATACACACATACACATTGTAATGCCGGGATAATAACTGAAACACCAAATATATACTGTCTCTCTATTTCCCCACAGCTTGAGTGGCATTATGGCACGAGCTCCCAGTTAATTTCCACAGCTGGTAATGTAGCAGTTTCAATGTAATGAACAGATGTTCATGCCGAGCCGTGATATTTACCATTCTGCAGCAGCGTCTCTATCAGCCGTCGGGCTCTGGAATCCATGGATGTGCTTAAGCACAGCGTGAGTGTGTTGATATTGGTAATATCTCATCACTTCTCCTCTAACATAGATGTGCGGCTAAATCTCTCCTTCCCCTGATGACTTCAACTGTTGCTTACATAAGCTGCTTCATCCTGCCCAATTTCCAAAACAACATCCAGACACAACGTGCAGCAGATCAATGAATACTGCCAGAAGCTATTCGCATAGTAGGACAAAAAAAAACAAAAACAACAAACTCTGCAGAAAGGGGGGAAAAAAAGTTGTCTGCAGAGAGTTAAGACGCAAACCAGCAAGATTTTATAATCAAAGACCTGTGGATATTAAGATAATTTTTGTTCCAAGGACATACCTGACGGGATAATCTGTGACTGTATGCTCACACACATTGTATTTGTCTTCTGCTGATTGTGGGTGTAATTCTGCTCTGTTGTCTTTGTATTTGGCATTGTATTGTCTAACTGTCTGGCTGGATGAGCGTGAGTCACTGAAATCACCAGATTGCAAATTGATTATTAACACTGAAAAGCACATTGGAATCTGGCAGTTCATCTCTGGCGTTTGTATTATTTATTTGTGTGTTTGCTGTGGTCAGATACCAGTTTAGAGAATTTCACACCGCAGTATACATGTTGATGGGGAGGAGGAGCTTAAAACAGCTGGGATGAAAAAAACCTTTCGAGAAATACAAGAGATGTTTCTCTCATTGAATTTGTTTGTACAAGAACATAAACATTCACATTTTAAAGCTGTAAAGATTTGTCGAATAGTCCATTGTTCATATATACAGTATATACTGGCATATATTGTGATTAATTATCTAAATCATTTAAATGATTCTTCAAGTAAAAATACCAAACATTGCACAGTTCCAGCTTCTCAATTGTGAGGATTTGCTGCTTTCTTTTGTCTTATGTCATAATAAGCTAAATATCTTTGAGTTTTGGACTGTTTGTTGGCTTTGGGAAAATGTGGTGGTTTTTTTTTACTATTTTCTGACATTCTAAAAGAGAAAATAACACATAACACATACATACTGTAGCAAAATATTATGAGTTGCAGCCCTAAAAAATCACAATCTTCAGTTAACATACATTAAATATCCTCTTTTCTTCAAATGCAGTCCAAGCTCTACTCTCATTTGCATACAAAAAGAGATAAATTGCAGAATCAGAGGCAGCTTTTCAGTCTTTCAGTGTTCATTATTAGTTTATATGCTGCTCAGTAGATTTGGCCCATATTTCAACCTGTGGCCATACAGAGTATGTGTCCCATGACTAACCCTGGATATTGTATTAATCTCTAAGCTTCAGAGTTTGAATACAGCGTGACCCCCAGGTTTACTGTGCGCAGCTCCAGTGGGAAAGAGACCCACCTTCTGACCCAAGTTCGCTTCCCTCAAGTCATCTTATTATGTAGTCATCTGCCCCGCTGTTTGACAGGCAGTTACCTTGTGGGCCGTGAGTCCTTATAGGATGCTAATGAACTGGAATGACAAGATAATTATGTGCTGCTGAACGGACCCATATCACATTTTTAATTGATTTAGCAATACGGAGAGAAAAAAACAACAAAATATTCAAACGAGCATCATCAGTCTGCTGAATCAGCTCAGCCACAAGCAATCCCAAACTGAATTGGATTATTGTGCTCTCCCTCGGTTTTTATCATTTAATTGATAAACATGGGGGGTTTAAGACAGTTATGGCAGGTCCCCTAATAAGTGATTCATACACTGTGTGTGCCCCATGTCATTTCAGATTAAGGATTAAATAATGATGAAGTAAAACAAGGACATATCAGGGGAATAAAGTACAGAAATGACTCGGTGACAGAATCCAATACTGTTAGATTAATAGTAGATGGCAGCCATGGATGTCATGTTTTAAAAAGGAGAATAAATTAAGTTATAAACACTATGTATAAAAACATTAAAGTTGGACTACATGGAGGGCAGCTCTACATACTGCAGAGAGACCATGTGGTTACCAAATATATTGTGTTGAAAAAGTAGGATTAAACAATTAGTTAATTGTCCGAAGCAATTTTGACAATTGATTGTTATTGTTCGTCATTTTTCAAACAAAAATGTCAAAAATTCAATACAAAAATCAAAATGCATGCAGGATAAAATTCATGGAAGTATTTTGAGTTTTCATCCTAAATTAGTAGGGTTTTTTTGTTCCATTTAAAACATCCTTCTTCACTCCTCTCAAGCAATGACCGAGACTTATTTTTGAGTCATCCTTAAGTCAACAGAGCGCGTTTTGGCTGTCCACCATTAGGCCATCTCCCCGGGTTGCTGTCCCTACGCTAAGCAGGCAGTGCAGCATGAAATGCAAGGGGCATTTCCATCTCACACCTCTTCATCTGACATCAAGGATAATGGCCTCTGTCAGCCTGTTAAAGGTTGGTCCAGCAACCCCTCTGTCACATCCTGCATCAGCCTGTATTTCCATAACCTTGTCACTTTTATTGCAGCATAAATCTGTGTAAGGTCAGCCAAGCCCTGGCAGTGTAGATAGTAACAGGGCATGAGGTTAATTAAAAGACTGTGCAGATGAACCCCTTACACCCCCTACCCAAAAGCACTGCCATCACCACACACAGGCACGCACACACACTCACACACACCCTTTGTCAACCAAAGAATAAATTGCATGTGAAAGCTTTGATGCACACCAACGGCCAGTATTGAACACTTAAACCCAGTGCAGCATGTAGTAGATCCATGAGCAATGTGCGCTCCCTCTTTCTAGGCAGTTTTGTCTGCCACTACGAGTTATGCTCACCTCCTAGTAATGGTTCCTCCAGGCTTGAAATTAGCACAATTTACCCCACTCTGTGGCACGTCTTGGTGCCGAAAACCAACTGGTTGCGCCACTCCCAGCTCCCAATAAGCCCACACGACAGCAAGCCAAGGACATAAGGGAATATAAAAGTTGTCAGCTTACATGACCAAGTAGTGTTGTGTGAAATGACTTTAGCCCGACATTGTTAACGCTGAGCGGGCTGCCTCCGCCATGCTCGATAAAGGCAAATAAAAGGCCAGATAAAGCCCTGATGGAATGCAGTGTGTGTATGTGTGTGTGGATGCAGGGGTATAAAGTTTGCCATCTAATCCTTGGCCTCTATTATAGCCAGTGTTTAGCAACACAGACACCCTGTGCTCCATTCACCCTTGAAGACTTTCTCCTTCTCCGTGTCACTCTCACTCTCCCATTCTATCACTCTATCGACTCTGTTGCACAGACTGATAGCACCCATACACAAAAGATGCAAATACTGGTTCAAGAAATGCAGTTTTTAAACATCTGTATTGTTGAATTTTCGTATGTCATTGATTAGGTGTATTTTTCTATTCTGAGATTGTTAATCCCAAATATCCCCTATCATCCACACAGACTGCCTCAAGGAAAAAATGCTCCAGCAGTATAAAATCTGTACCATGTAATTGCAATGTCCCTGTTTCGAGTGCAATTGGGGATCATTGTCACATGTCCTCTCTCATATTTAACGTTGCTCTATACTGTCCAATAAAAAAGGTACCTTCAGTGGGATGTGTTGGGGAGGGGGGAGCAGCAGAGGTTTGAGCCAAGGCCCCTCCAGCCAGCCCCAGAGAGCAGAGAGAAACCATAGACATGACAAAACCATAAGTCTATTTGATTAGGACATTCTCACTGCTACTGCTGGCCATGTGCGTGCTAATTAGCATGAGTACAATTCATTACCCAAGGAGACATGGGATTATGTCTCTGGATCACTCAGCAGCTAAAAGTTTTGACACTCTCTAATTTAACAGATGGAGAGCTCACTTAACTTTGCCAGCTCCCTATAGGCAAGTGGTGTTAATAAAGGGAGGGGGGGAAATCATGCAATTGTGCGAATGTGTGCGTAGAAGAGAGAGCGACGGAGAGAGAGAGAGAGATGAGAAAAAGCAGAGTGTTTATGTTGGAGATATTAATTGTGTTTGATTGGATCAGCAAAAAAACAGCTGTTTCACAGCAGTAGGAATTACAGCGGATATAGCTGCATATCGCATCACAAATCATCCGACACGCACATGCGAGAACGGCGTCACGTGACGAGCTAACATACTGGAATAAGACTAATTGCTCATTATTTCTGTTTGACTGCATTTTTTGCAGTGTGAGTAGCAGTGAGCAGTAGCTTCAACTGAATTCTATGGATGTGCTTGTGTGGTCACATGTCGGGTTTGACAGCTGGGCGCACTCACACCTTCACAGTAGGAGTAACCTTCAAGAGCATCTCTCAATTGATCACGATTAATCATAAAAGACAGGGATTTACCTGACATCAACCATATTGTTTTTTCGCTTTTTTTAATTGTTACATTTTACTCAGTGATGTTTTATTCTGCAAAAACACACTTTTNNAAAAAGGTTTGTTTTATTTGTCTAACATGTAACATTAACAACAATCTAATATACTTGTGGATAAAATAACAGGAAACTGGCTGAAATGGGAACAAAAAGAAAACCAGACTGGAGCAGGAAAGAAATTCTGCTGCCGGTAGACGAGGTACATTAAAGAAATAATATAATAATGAGAATTTAGTACCACAATGACACAAAGTGCAAACTACATCAATACCAGCATTATATTTGCATTATCCAAAATTACATTTCCTGTGTCTGTGTGCTGAAGTCTACTCTTAACCAACATAAGAGACTTCTGGAGCTCTTGTTTTTAAGTGAAAAGAAATGTGATGAACAGCTTTTATTCTGAAGTTTGAGAGCAGGAGTAAAAGTAAAAGGATTTTTACTTTTTGTCTTTCACTGAACTTTCCAAAATTTCACTTTTACCAGTTTGATAAATATGGGCCCAGATTTCTTTTTAAGTGAAAAAGACAGAAGTGATTGTGTTTGTCTCCAGAACAGTAATTGATCACAGGCCGGATGACATATACGGCTATCATCTGGGTCTGCCCTTGGGGCCCATATTGATAATACAGTCATTTAGAGAGCCTATGTTGAAGGTCTGCTCCATCCTGCTACTGCTGATATATTTTTACCCGAAGTTTATGTTCTCTTTTATAATCCAGTCCTAGAGAGCATTAGGAGATACAGAATGACAGCATAGTATGGTAATTTGTCTGAACAACTGAAATCTCAAATTACTCGTCTGGTGCAGACTGCTGCGAAGATAATAGAATATCCACCTCTTCAGTCCATTTACTGTATGAGTTGTCTGATATCAAACAGGCAAAGAAAATAGTGTCTGACCCCATTCATATCCTTTGCTCGAAATTCCAATTTCTATGTTTTGGTAAAAGTTTGAGGGGCCCTCAGTGCTTCAGAAGCAAGGTGACATGATGGTCACAGGCTTTGTGTAATGTCTTCAATGCCTGTGAATGCATTGTGAGAAGCAGATGAGAAGATAATATGTGACTATGTCTGGGACGCTGTTTCTGTGTGAATTATCATATGCTCCCAACAAGGTAGACTTTCGGGTTCCCAGACGATGAATCCTCCTGACGCCATCAGCAGTTTATTTTTGGATGGATCACCATGAAACTATGTAATATTACATAAATTGTAATATTAGCTTAGGCGATCCTCTAACTTGGTCCCCTCACCAGGTCAGAATTTGAATTTGTGCAATACTTTGGTTTATGACCAAACATCTGCAAAACTAATGACATCACCTTCAGCCTCAGCTGTACTTCCTGTTTAGTGCTAATTAGCAAATGTTAGCATGCTAACACACTAAACTAAGATCTTGAATATGGTAAACAGCACCTGCTAAATATCAGCATGTTAGCACTGTCATTGTGAGCATGTTAGTATGCTGATGTAAGCATTTAGTACAGCTCCACAGAGCCGCAAGCATGACTGTTATTTTGTAAGTGTATTTAAAGTGGATCAGGACCAATAAGAAACGGTATGTTGCCCTACAGCTGTTGTGTTAAGGTGCTGTGTGAGGTCATGTGTTAACCATGAACACATATGTTCATAACCCCACAAGCCAGATGAGTCCAGTGAGTTGGTCTCACCGCGACGTGAATGGCCTCTTTCTCCCTCAGAACAAATTCACGCAGAGGTTTCGTATTATTAAAGATATCAGTACACTTTGTATTGTTTTAAATGTCCAAACCTTTCAGAACAATGTTTCATGCAGCTTTGTCCATAGTCATCCAACCATGTTTCATTTCCATATTAGCAGTATTTTCCTGTTTGTGTAAGATGTGAACACCACTCCCAGTCTGATTTTCTTAATAAAATGGAGATGAACTGAGCACAGATTCTGCCAGTCATTCATCAATTTAAAAAAACAAAACAAACACAGACATCCATAGATAATATCTGAGGTGCCAGTGACAGTTTGTACATTGTGCATCTTCCATGACTGACGACAGCACACCAGTGATTATTACTAGGTTATTCTTCTTCTCTACCTTTTTTTTTCTCTTCTCAATACCAGCTGAACTCTCCAACTCTCTCTTAGGAAAAACAGCAGCGGCATCTTCTCCTCAGATAAAAAAAAAGAGATATGCATTTGCAGCTTTAAAAAAAACAAAAAGAAATGCGTTCACGCCTTTAAATTCTGAGATAACAGAGGGAAGATATGAGAAAGGCCAGACATGATTCACAGTCTGACCAACTTGCCAGACTCGTCTGGCAGGCAAGCCTAATGTGCTCATGTACAGTACGAGCTTCAGACAAATCCAACCATGACTGGAGGCTATGGAGTCCATTTACAGTACTGAGACTTAAGTAAATGATAGGTTTGCCTATAAGAACAGTGAAAAAAAAAGGAAATGTGTATTAAAATGAGACGTCAAGAGCTCCTATGAGGAAAAGAGTGGAGGACTAGGTTATTGTCCTGGTAATTTGTCCTCTTTATTTACATTCAATGAAGTGCTTAATCTGGCAATCAATGCGTGGTCTCTTCACACCTATCGCAGTGAGCACCAGATCTCTCACGGTTGTGTCGACACGCCTGCCCGCTTTACCGAACGTCCCCCTCAGTCATGCATGACCACCGATTTAATCGACCACCACTCAAAGAACAATAAAGAGGCAACATGTTCAAGGAGACGCCGCTTTTATCACACATGCCTTCAGAATAAAGTTTCATTTTGAGATTTCCTCTCAGATTTAATTAGCGTCTACCCTCCCTCATTAGAGGCTCTGCGTTTTGCTTCTCGTCTCTCTCTTTTAGCCTGTCACACGCGTTCGTGCTTTCTCTTTTCCCACTCCATCCTTCTTCCCTTCAGACCCTTGTCACTCCGTCAGACGCCTCCAAAGATAGCCGAGCTTGTGCTCAATGATTACTTAAGATCTGACATCAGTGCAACTGTCACTGATTATGAAAGATTAGCTCCACTTCTGGCCCACTCTGGTGAGCTCTAAAGCCCGCTTTGGAGGAGATTTTTTTGTCTACTGCAGTGGCTTTGTTTTGAAAATGTGTCTTTGCCCTGTGCCATGAATACTGATAGGAGGAATAGCAAGGTATAACACCATCTTGATCAAGTAGTGTGCTGGCCAGAGATTTTTATTTGTAGTTGGACACAGAAGAATTGTGGTGGAGGAGGCTTATAAATTGAAGAACTGGCGATAGTGCAGACAATTGTAGCAGGAATACCAATGCAGTGCTGAGCTGTATTCCACCTGTAGTTGGATGTTATGGACCTGTGCATGTGCCAGAGGGTACATTGGATTCTTCTCTTCATCTGCTTATACAGACGGGTGACAAATTAAAGGAAAGACCTGAATAAATGAGTGGAGAAACATACGGCAAGCAAACGGTTGCAGATCCTGCTGTGGGGGGCATTTTGCTGGCATGGTTTGGGTCCACTTGTCCCCTTGGAGGGAAGGGTCACTGCAAATCAATACAAAGTTGTTCTGAGTGATCACCTTTATCCTATGAGGAATCATTTCTATCCTGATGGGAGTGGTCTCTTCCAGGATGACAATGCCCCCATCCATAGTGCACGAGGGGTCACTGAAAGGTTTGATGAGTATGAAAATGATGTGANGAATATCTTTTGGAAGAATGATGTTCATCCCTCCAGTAGAGTTCAGAGACTTGTAGAATCAATGCCAAGGAGCACTGAAGCTGTTCTGGTGGCACGTGGTGGCCCAACACCTGACTGAGACACTTTATGTTGGTTTTTCCTTTAATTTGTCACCCGTCTGTACATCTGCTTGATATATCTGCCTGCAGGTCTAGTTATTATTATTATTATTATTGTTATTATTACGCCAGATTTCACAAAAATGCCAGCAGTTCAACGGCCTAAACCGATAAAAGTGCAAAGGTGACATTTGCAGGGTAGGTAGTAAGGTTGGAGATCTAGTGAAGTGCGAAAACTGATTGATACACATTCGGTACATACTGTAGAGCTGTGTCACATGTTATAAGCCACACCCATTTCCTCCTATTAAAGTATTTTGCAAAACCTAAATACCTCTGTCGGTATCGCTTTTTGACTCAGAAATACCAAATTGGCATAAAAAATTCTTTGGAATGAGTTTAGCAATTGTAGTTTTTCAGATTTTTACAGGACTCTGATCTTTCTTTGTACAGTGTCGTTTTTGAAAATGCAGTATATCTCTGTTCAATAAAATACCAAATTGAGTTCACCAACCTGGGATGTGATCCAGACCTACCATGTCAAGTTTGCCACAAATCCAACCATAGGCGATGCTATAACACAGCCTGTGATCCTGTCAAATATCTGACAGGTACCATGCACCATGCACCCCCCACCTACAGAGGGCAGCATGTGTTCAAAGAAGTGTTTGTTTGTGTCTCTTGAAAGTGTCTTGGCTGTCAACAACTCTCACTCTCTGGCCCAATTCCAATGCGATCCCTACACCCTCCCACTCCGTGATGGAGTGTAACTCTGTGTGGAGTCACAATGAAGGGGAGGGTCTCTTCATTAAGGGGGAGGGCATAAATACACAGACGGAAACAGGAAAGGATATTGTAATTAAATAAATATTTATCTAAAAGGTCATCTTATACACAGCATTGACAAAGATGTAAGTGTACGGGCAATGACGTGGTACACTCATTACATTCATGGCATAGTGAGCTTGTGAAAAGAAAAATGATAAATTATTAATTATTTTGAGCATTTTTTCGTTTGCCATTCTTAATCTGATTAGGGCCTTGTTTTTTTCCAAAATACAATGTAACCTCTAATTCCTTCATGTGTGCACGAAAATAGTCTATTAAATGTCTGTTTGAGGTGAGACAACTTCTAACTGATCATTTGGAAATAACCGCACAGAACAAACATTTGTAAGTATGTGGCGTTTCCTCCATCCTGGGCACTAAAGAGGTGCTGCACTTCAGAGGAGTGTGGTTTGTAAGCCTGCATCTATGCAGCCTCGGTGTTGGAGGGCTTTATAACCCACTCCCACTTAATGTGAATTGGTTTGGAATGACACTTAATGTGGCGGCCCCTCCACGCGAATGTGCAAACGGAGTGAGAGTGGGTAGGGGGAGGGTGTCTGTTTTTGTGCAGCTTAGTGGAGCCTGTCACTGTTGCAGGTAGTAAAGTAGCACCCGTCACTTTCATTGGAAGCATGTTAGGAAGGCATATTTGAAAGGCTAATATGAACAGGGGGAATGATTACAGCAAGTAAGAACTATTTTAATCTTCATAGGGGCCCCTGACTGTGAGACTGACTTGACCAATTGTGAACCTTTCCTTTAAGCAGACTTTCTACTCGTATGCATGCTGTTTTACTTCTTCTTCTTATGTTCTTCAGTCTGTAACCAAAATTGGTAGTCGCCCCTGTAGAGCTGTGCAGCAGGTGTTTTCAAAGCCAAGACTCCAGTGAAGAGACGTGATGAAATAGAGAATAATTTTATGAGGCCATACCAAGGGTACTCATAGTAATTCATTTGTTGTTCATTTGTTCAGTTGTTGTTGGCTAACTAAGACTGACAGAGTCAGTCACCATAGATTTACTCACTTTACATATTTCAGCAGCTATAGGCAGTAGAATTAACAGATAATTAGCATTAGCGTGCTAGCTAAAAGCCAAAGGTTCCTACAGAGTTTACTCAAATGCATCAGCTGTTACAAGCATCTGCATTTATTCACTGACATTACTGCTGTCTATGGTAAAATGAATTATTAATGTTTATACACTCGTCATGTGATTTTTATGGAAGAAGTTAGAAAGTGCACTCCTTGTTGGGAAAGTCCTGGCTCCAAACTGAAAATAGGACTTCAAACTGGCTCCAGTGCGAACCAATGATCACTACGTCCATCTACATGTACAGTCTGACATAACCACAGTGTAAACAGACAGACTTGCCGCTGTCTGATGTATTGACCTCAGAGCAGCCTGTAGTCTGAGCTGTGCTCTGTTAGCATGAGCTGCTATAGCTGTTTACAAGCGATCCCCCAACAGTGGAAAAAGAGAAAAAATGAATGAAATGAAAAAAATGAAAAAAAGGTCCAACAACATCTTTTTTTTTTCTTGAGAAAAAAGCGTTCTTTTAATGTCTCCTCCGAGATGATGACTCTGTTTTATAGAAGTTTTATTGAATCAGTCTTTATGTTCTGCATTGCTGCTTGGTACAGGAACTTGACTTTGGCCAACAAAAACAGGCTTGGTAGCCTCATTAAAGTGGCTAGGGAGGAGTCAAGCCCAGCTTACAGACCTTTATAACAAGCAGGTGTTTAGAAAGGCTTCTTCCCTTCTGGAGTGCCAAGATCACCCCCTTCAGATAGAGTTGAAACTGTTACCCTCAGGTCATCGTTTTAACCATCGTTTTATTATGAGGACCAAGAGATACAAGGTTTCCTTTGTCCCTGCTGCCATTTACATGTTGAACGGTAGATAGGTTTAAATTGTTGTTGTATATTGCACTGGCACAGATTGTTTATGTACACTCTGACCTGGACGCTGAATGACCTCCTATTGTGATCCACTATGTTGTTTGTTGGATGTCCAACAGTATTTAGGTGTTTTTGTGTGTCTTGTATGATCCTGGCTGCCAACCAATTTCCCTGTAAGGGACAATTAAGATGAAACATGGGTGTATGAAGAGGGTTGGGTACAGTGTTCCAAAACCGGCTCTTCATTGTTTTACAGCCATTCCTTGTGTAATAGTGGTGTACGGGGAAAGGTCTTTTTGGACCACTGTGCATCACATGATCCTGCTATACCGACTCTGGCCATTCATTTGATCATAATCATGAATGAGGTGCAAAACGATTTATTGAGATTAGTTTTAGCTCTGACTTGCACCCCCTGACCTAGTCCAAGGCTGGAGCGGATCCTGTTAGCGTGCACTGCAGGAGGGCGTCTCACGTGCCCAAACACATGCATATTAAACCAGCTGTTTTATCCCCTATTCAGCGATGGCCTTATCCTCCTGGATGCCCTGAGATGGTGCGCCTTTGGTTCCCATTTGCCTCGGGTGCTCTGACCCCCGGTATACCTGCTTGCAGTTCTAGTTATTTTGTGATTACAAATATTCCTAATCCACATTACCAATGATAATTATTCTTTCATTGAAAAACAATTGCTTAGTAACCTCTGTTAGGCGTCTGAGATCAGTGTTTGATGATCCCACAGAGGAGTGGCTTCTTTAGCATGTACTCACAGCAGCAAGCACACTGACTAAGTCGGGCAGACACACACACGTGAGCTGTGTTTTACAAATAAAGTAAACTAAGTGGGAAGAATAAATAATTTAATGATAGAATAGTGTTGCATAATGACCACAGTTATAGATATTTTAAGTTTCTGTTTCCTGTCAGTTTGGTAGGGTAAAAGGTTCTAAATACTACACCCATCCAACCACGAGGAGGCATTTGCTATGTTAAGACAATAGCCAGAGGTGCAAATCAGAGCAGTAACAGATTTAGAATGATTCAGTAGCAGTAAAGCATCGCACCATAGCTGCTGAATTCATCCAAAATTGGTCCTGATCTGGAAGTGAACTGATTTAAAGTGCTGCATTTATTAAAGGGGTCATGTAACAGAATTTTAGCTTGCTGTTTGGATGTTTCTCAATAACACACCTTGGAAATGACATGCTTGTGCCCTTTTAACTTTTTACCAAAGAACCAGATATTCACTTCTCCATTCATTCTCTGTGTTCTGCCCAGCGTACGTGGACACATCCGACTGGGAATTCCCTGATGTTTGTAGGTACTACTTTGGCAAGTTTGGCCAGTGGTCCAGCTTGGTCTTCTCGATGGTGTCACTTATTGGAGCCATGGTGGTTTACTGGGTCCTCATGTCCAACTTCCTCTACAACACCGGACAGTTTATCTACAGTAAGTCACGATGCTCTTTTCAGTACCACAAAGGAGGTATCACTTTGAAGGCAACACACATCAGTGGTGTCTGACATGCATCAAAACACTTGGCACTCTCTGGCCACTTCTGCCTGGACAATGCATCTGGTGCGTGTCTTGGTTGTCAAAGGACCTGACACTGTACAACATGGCTGATGTGTGTTGCCCCTCCAGAATAGCTTGACAAGCATTTAATTCCATAGTCTACCTCGCCACGTGCTCACCATAGAGTCCATTGTCATGTTATGTAGCGCATTGTGACTTTAAAGGTTTAGTCAATAAAATGTGGCTCTTTAGTAACATTTAGCCATGATTACACTGGCAGTACATGTCCTCCACAACACTCACAGTCCCTCAGAGCGAGCTGAGGCTTAATATGATAGCAATGCTCAGGCTTAAGCTTGCATTAAAGCTAACATTATCATACTGTACCTCGTATTCAGAGTTTAATCTGTATATTTTATCACTATTTAAAGTGACAGATACATAGTAAGGCAAGACATGATGAGAGTATCACTGGATATTTGCAAAACCTTGAACCGTGATTCTACACTGAGCTGATGTTTGCTAGATTGCATTAAGTATTATCTAGCTCTGTGGTCAGATTGACTTATTTAGCTTATTTATCTCTTCTTCGAACACAATGGCACTACACATCAGTATTGACATTTTTCACTGTCTCTTTTGACCTTTCAAATGCTGCGCTGATGTTACTGTGTAGAAGATAAACCAAGTGCAGAGAAAGATAGTGGTAGGGAGTGTGGGTGGGTGAAATCATAGCATTATTGAGATCACATCAGAACACCTGCTTATAGGTTATGGTTAGAGAGCTGATGAATTATTAGTGGTTGCACCTCTAAAATGTGCAAGAAGCTTTGATCTGATGCTTTCTTCTCTTGTCTACAGACAATGCTCACAATGTCAACGTGTCAGATTCAGAGTTTGGAACCAACGGCTCAGATAGAGGTGAATCACTTATACTATTAAACTTTCAAATTTAACTTCAGTGACTGAGGACATCTCACAGACCTAGGACCACCATATTGGACTGATGACCAAGGATTTCACCATGTTTCTCTCACAGTTGTGAACTTTGTTCTGGGACAGCCCAGAATCACAGTGTAGAGGGGTCTTTACTCATTGCTAAATTGTCTGTTGGCAGACGATGGCTAACCTTGAATTCTGTATGGTTTTGGAGCCTATGCATTTGGTAATAGTGGGTGACCTGGAATGTTTTTCTTGGGATAGACAAATCCTTCTACCTTTTGTTGGCCAATACTTGTCTTCTGCTAATGAAATGAGTTTTTCTAAATCAGTGCCATCGTTTTGTTAGTTAACCACAGTGTATGGTCTCCTTGTGATGTAAATGTTTAATGGAAATTCTAATTTCAAATGAATGACTGAATAAGACGGTATGTATTTCAGATATATTTTTGTACAGGTATCAATGTCAAAAATGCCAAATGTCTTGTTTTTAATGTTATGTAGGTAAATGCACTTGTATATGTTTATTGTGCCCCCGTTTCTGGACTGCACTTCATATTCGGAGAATGAACTAGTTGTTGTAGTCAGTAAACCCACAGTCTGAATGGTAATGCTTTGTTGATTTGTTCACCAGTCATCTGTCCATACCCAAACAATGAGCCTGGAGGGAACTACACCATCAGCACACTTTACCTCAGTAACAGTGGAAATGATACTTCTGATGACAGCTCTTTTGATTACTGGTGGAGCAAAACCAACACCATCCCCCTCTACCTAATCGTCCTGCTGCTGCCGCTGCTCTGCTTCCGCTCAGCTTCCTTCTTCGCGAGGTTCACCTTCTTGGGTAAGACAGAGCAAAAGCAATGATCTGAAGAATGGGCAGCAGTGTTTGTGATAGGCCAGAGGGCTTGGACACCCAGTGTGCCACCAGAAGTTCTTTCCAACTCCCTCTTCAACTCAACACAGTTCCCAGTTAAGTTTTGAAACATCAGCCGTGACCTGGGGAAATACTGGGTGCTCTAAGAAACCACGGTGCACTTCTTTAGATCTTTGATTGTCTTTGAATACTAGCTAAGAATTAAAGCTGCATTAATCAGGCAGATGCCAGTGAGTTGGCTTCATGACTGAAACATCTGGCTGCAGGTGTCAAGGATAAGTGGTAAACAAGTTTAATGTGCCGGGGTCTGTTTCAGACAGCAGGTTTAGTGAAAGCTGAGTTTGTTAAAGCCAAGTTGTTTTCAGTTCCAGAAAGAGAGATCACTTTAACTCCGGGTTTCTGTTTCTGAGGTAACATAAGGTCCTGCCCCCTCCCACGCCTGAAGGAGCTGTCCGACACTTTCATTTTCTCATTTATACAGTTGATGTCAAAGCACAGTCATTTGCAGGTTTATGTCTGGAGAAGATCAAAATCCCGTGGGATATCTATCTATCTTCCTTAGAACAACGATCTCTGCCCTCACATTCAAATACTACACATCGTGGATCGTTCTTAGCTCAGAATTAAATCTGTGCATTGTCCTACATTTTTGCGACAATGTAACTCTGTCAGGTCGTCCATCAGTTGTCCTGCACTGAAACATTTACTGCACCTTGCTGTAGTAATGTCTGATAAATAAAAAATCTGTATCACGCTTTAGACCCATAAGACACTGATCAGTGAATAGTCATATTTCTCATGTTGTAATTGGTCACACATTTCTACCATAGTTATCATTATTACACATCAAGTTTATTTGTCACATATAATCATCATACAGGCTATAATCATAGTAAAAGTCTGTGACTGTTAGCTCCTTTAATTATGAAATAAAAATAAGCGTAAAACAGAATAAGAATAAATAATAGAAATAATTAATATTATTATGCATTATTATACATTGTCATATTAGAGATTATGTGAATATTTCTGAATGAGGATGATTGTGGTGCAGCTTGAAAGGTGTGTGGGGGGGGTAGTCCTCAATAATAAACAGCCCTTCTGACAGCGTTAATCAAAGCTGAACTTTATTATCTCTCTTAAAGTAGAATTTGTATGTTGTATTGAATGGCATTAGATATTACAGGTGTACCTAATAAAGTGACCACTAAATGTAAGTAGAATAGACGGTCTATGAAATTACAATCATATGTCTACAAGTAAAATATGTCTTATCTGTTTTTCTGCATTTGTTTATTTAATCATCATTTCTGCATTTCGTCCCCGTCAGATTACAGCTAAAAGAATATATTTAAAGTTTTAAAGTATAAGATCCACAAAGATTCCACCACTTTATCATCAAGGAAAATTCAAGTCTGGTAAATTTGATGAATAAGTGGACAGTGCTGACTAAAACAGAATAGTGTTAACTTAGTTGACTGAACTAATTCTGATCAGCTGTTGAGTTTCCCATCTCAGGTTAGTCAACTCAGGGGCAAATTCACGAAAGTACCGCGCAGCTTTTGCACCAAACCTGCACAAATAAGACAAAAAGAAACGCCCCCACTAACTGCACTGCCAAGCAAATAGCGTCTCGGTGTTCCGCTGCTATTTGCATGTATTTAAATTAGGTAATATGTAAACATTTGGCACAAAATTGGCCCCTTTCTATACAAATGAACCTCATTGCAATAAAAGTCCAATTCACAAAGAGCAGCGCTGATAGCCGCACACAGTTAGAGTGAAAGTTATCAGCGTCTTCAGAGAGTTGGTGGTTCCTGAAGCNNTCCTGCCTACTGTGTTCTTGGCACAAAGCCACCATTTATACTTTGCCACATGAATAATTGCAAACACACGCAAAACAAGGGCAGACTGCACTCAGCTTCAAAACTTAATGGGCGTGTTTGCACTGTCATATCATTAGCGCGATATCTTTTGTGAATCGGGCCTTGAGACGGGGCAGATAGCGGTTGCAAGTGATGCGCAACTCGTGGCGCTACCAGCGGCCACAATCCATTCTTTGTGAATTCGTCCCTCAGAGTTCAGGGTTAGCTTCAGAGTTTGTTAAACCTGCTTTCTGAAACAGGCCCCTGGTTGTGTGTTTTCCTTCTGAATGTGCTGTGTGCTGCATCATCCATCCATCCATTGTTGCATCATTCCATCTTGTCTAGGCACCATATCAGTGGTCTACCTGATTGTGCTGGTCACTTATAAAGCTGTCCGCCTTGGCTTCCACCTGCAGTTCCACTGGTTTGACCCGACCCAGTTCTATGTTCCAGGTAAACCTCTTGCAGATTTGAATGCTTCTTTATGTATCTTTCCACAGCAACTCAGATGAACCTAGTAGACATACTCCAGCTAACTGTAGTCCAGTAATGTATGAGGATATTGATTCCTGCTTGAAATCTAGATTGTAAAGGGTCCTTCCTGCGACACCGTGGTACTTATCCCTTTAACATCTTTGGGTGTATAAGGCCATTTTATTGCTGCTAATCAATTAGCGCAACTGCTTTATGGCTTATTGGATTTTTATGATTTTTGCATCAATGTGATAACCTCGGTTGAATATTGAATTTGTTGGATTACCTGTCTAGGTATTTATTATCCATTATGAACTTTTCAATTGATTGTTTAGAAATGGTACTATATGAAGATGGTGATATAAATAGGGATATTGTATTTGGCTGATCAGAGTTTACACAGGTGAGTTTATATTATACTGTATCTGTGTTGATGTAATTGGTGGATGAAGTGTTTTTGCCTGGAACAGGGATGGTTATATTGCTTAGTCCTTTGGTTGGTGTCCGACTCTTCCAGACAGGCAGCTCAGCTCTTACTGACCAGATTGCCATGCAGTTTGATATTATCAGTTTTATTAAGGGATCCCTGAGAGTAAATCAGGTCTTTTTTGCCTTTTCTCCACCATTTTGCCAAAATTCTATCTCTCTTCCCTTTTACACAATAACTGTCATGATAATTAAGCAGATGGGCATTAAAATTTACTCCGCCCACTAATGCTTCCCTGAAGATGAACCTTTTCCATTTTGGGCACCCCAGGGCCAAAATATTCACTTTAGCATACAGTTTATCTCATAATCTGAAAGTCAGAATGCTGTGAAATTTGAACACTTTCATGCTCCCAAAGGGATGAACCCTTTTGACTGTGGGACGTAATGAGCTTTGCGGCCACTAGTGCCAATTGTGATTTTCTGTACCGGAGCAAATGTATCATTTCTGTCTTATTCTGTGTTCTTCCAGAGTTCAGACTGATCTTCCCTCAGCTGACGGGTGTCCTCACTCTGGCCTTCTTCATTCACAACTGCATCATCACATTAATGAAGAGCAACAAGCACCAAGAGAACAATGTGCGCCTTATTCACCCACGCTCCTGCACAGCTTCACACACTGCAAACATATATACCGCTGTACTAATCTGCTCTCTGCTGACTTAGTTCAGACGACACAGTCCAGTCTCACAAGTTGTTTCTTGGTAATTTTCTGAGTGAATTATGCAAGTCTTCATCAGTGATGACAATTCAGAAATGGGAGGGAGTTTTCAAATAAAATGTCAACTAAATTTAGTCAAGACAACCCCCCCCCTTCATTCCCCATCATGGTTTATTGACTGCAGTGAATAAGTGAAGTGATGCTGAGTCTAAGGTGAATGTGTTTTGGTGTTTTCAGGTTCGGGACCTGTCTGTGGCTTATATTCTAGTAGGGCTGACCTATCTGTATGTGGGAGTGTTGATCTTTGCTGCCTTTCCCTCGCCTCCTCTCTTCAAAGACTGCATTGAACCAGTGAGATTTCACTTTTCTGCTCATGTTTTTGCCATATAAACTTGAACTATAACTTGACCTTGGAATGTTCGATCAATCAGCATCATTTTCTACCTGTGTGTCTTTGGATGCACATCTGGATCCAGATGTGCATCATCTGGATCCAGATACTGATTTACAACCTCCAAACTAGTCGAGCCTGGACAGAAGTAGTAGTTGCAAAGCCACAGCACGTATACTTAATCTTCATTGAATTTTCACAAAAGTCAGGATTGAGAAAAACTACAAAGTTACAGTCACATTATTAAATACAGAAATAAGACTGTAGCTTCTCTACAGATTTGTCAAACAAATGCCTCCATGGCTTTCTTCTCTCCTACAGAACTTCCTAGATAACTTCCCCAGCAGTGATGTGATGGTATTTGTGGCTCGGACCTTCCTGTTGTTCCAGATGGTCACAGTCTACCCCCTGTTGGGGTACTTGGTGCGGGTCCAGGTGATGAGCCAGATATTTGGCAATCATTATCCCAGGTAACACTGACGGATGTTATCATTGAAGTTGTTGTTGTTATTTCTGTGGAGGCAGACCTGCACAGCAGACAGATGATGATAACTCATTTTTACAGCGTGTTTTAATTTGAATGAAAATCTTAAAGGTTGGTAAAATATGACTGGCCTGAAGCCTCTCCATTTAGTTACCACATTATTCACTGTGACACTAGCTGTGTACCAACGTATGACTGCATGACCAACGATTTACAGATTTACATGAAAGCCCAGGCAAAACTGCATCTTGAAATTTGTGAAGCTTAGTGGAGAGTACGTGTGTGATAAAACTGAGATCCCAGCATGTGGCACCTGTTTGATCCATATATGGCTTGTTTGTGAGCCAGAATGCATCCGATAAACATCAGTACATCAGATCCTTAGTTGTTAAGAATGTCCTGTTTTTGGCAGACTTATGTTAAAGCTGTTATATTCTTTTCATTCAAAAAACAAACAATACATACTGAACTCTGAGGGGTTATTCAGCGCCTTGGAATGATCTTGTATCCTTCCTCTACTTTGTACTTTCCAGTAAAATTGTCACAGACTTGTCTGGCATGTTTCTTTGTTTTCTTCATGTACTTTTTGCCAACTAGCTGCTGGACCTTCCAGATTCAGGTGTATTAAATAAAGCCCTACCAATAATAGTCCTTTTGAGGTTGGTACAGATGTCAGTGAGAGTAAAAAAAACCTCTGCTGCTGACCATTTTTGAACACATCAGATAAATCCATGAAGTCGATTATTAAAGAATACCAACAGTGTAAAAATAAACTAGGCTCTCTGGTGGACAAAGTGTGTAATGGAGATGGATGACCTCCAACATATTTCAAGGTTAATTTATTGGTCATTCTACAACACAGGGTTGCACAGTGAAATGCAAGTTGTAGCCCCTTTATGCGACACAAGAAAAACTGTTTGTTATGCTGAAGTACGGCAGATGAGTTGAGGAGTCTTATTTGACATTTCCCTACTGTCATTTCTTGTTACTTACCAGCCCGCATATACACTGATACCAGTGTACTAGTATCAAGCCAAAAATCCTTTGTCACACCCTCATTACACTCTCCATTAAACTCATTATTTGACTTTTAAAAACAACAGGCAGATGAATGCAATCAATTATTGTGTTTCTTACATTTGTAATGAATTTAGATCAACTTTCTGGCTCACAATCATGCTCTCATCAAACTGGTTTCCAGCAGCAGCTGTTCTCAGAGAAAAAGTCAGAGACTAGCTGGTGAGCATAGTGGAGTATTTAGAGGCTAAAGAGACAGATATTTCCCTCAGGAGGTGGTGGAGACCAACACAGAGCTAAAAGAGAGAGAATATTGGAGTTAAGTTAGCTGGACACAATATAATTTTGCTCCACGTCTGCTGAATGTGCAAATAGGCAACTGTTTGCTAACGCATTACTAATATCAAGTTCATGAGGTGATACTCTGAGAGAGGTGTATCTATTTTAGCTTGTTGTGGAGTTCTGTACCTTGTCACTTACAGACACTTCCTGTCTAATTGTCTAGATATGTTTGAGCTGTCAAACATTTGACAGATTTAGGGGCATGTATATTTTTATAGTTAGAGATATTTAACAATGCAGTAACTCGTTTTATGTTATTACATGTTGTGTTATTGTGATATTCATGTGATATTTATTATTGTAATATCTGTGCACTGATAACTGTATAGTCAACATTTGGTGTTGTGTCAACCCCCCATATGAGGTGCATGTAAAGAGGGTGAGGAACACAATTATTGTGTTTTTTACATTGCAAAAAGCACTGTAAAGTAAATCATTAAAGGTTAATTTATATAGCACTGTTCCAAACACTAAGCATTAAATATAAAACCAGCAGGACAGTAACAACAAAATAGAATCAACAAAACAGAAATAACAACAAAAACAAAAAAGCCTTAAAATATGTGAAATTTAGCATAAAACTGCAGGTTGTTGGAATTCAGAACGAGCATTTCACGTGATTACAGATGAACTTGAAATTTTTTCAGTCTTCTGTGTAGTAAATCTGGTTTTCATATTGTGTCTCTTTAGTTTCTTCCATGTTCTGGTACTGAACATCCTAATTGTTGGAGCTGGTGTCCTGATGGCCAGGTTTTATCCCAACATTGGATCCATCATAAGGTATGTTTCAACTTCTTTCCCTGTCCACTTGTACTGTATGATAGCTAATAATTAATCAAATAGAGTTTGTCCAAGTGATTGTGTTCATGTGCTTGAATAAGCTGGTGTGTGACATTTGTAATAGCAACAGAGGCCTACGTGTGGCTGCAATCAACCTAACATAACATAATGTGGTCTGTAAAAGTCTGAATTGCATTTCAAAGTGGTTTGAAAAGTGTTATGCTGATCATGAACGGTATCATTACTGAAATTGTTCAACCACACTTAAACAGACTTGTTTCTCTCCCAGTTTAGCGGTAGTGACGATACTGTTGCGTGTAGGTAGCCAAATCTAACTGAACACAACAATAGTCATTTAAAAAAGTACTGTAGCATTTCAGTATTGTGCTTCCATACATATCGAGGACTAGATGGGCCATAATTATATGAATAAAAATACAAATAAATCAATGTATGAATATATTGACAATGAAATAAATAAATAATTAAATATATTAAGAGACTGAATAGATAAATGTCAAATGAAAAATATAAGTCACTCCCTAAATAAATTAAGAAGTATGCAGTTATCAAATATATATCTAAATAAATCAGTATCCACTGGCCTCTTTTATTTATTTTATTGAGTATTTATTTCAGAATGACACAGGATCAACAATAATGATTAGTTGCTCACAATATCTCTACTGTCTCTAAAAAAGGCATAAAACGACCCCAGAATAATAATAATAATAATAATAATAATAATAATAATAATAAACTACAAGCTGGTGGTCCTTTGACAGGGGAGCTATTTTTCTCATACTAGCTAGTTTTTACTTGCCTGTAATAGCCCTAAACATGTATCTATCATAGTAACATCCATCTCATAGGAACTTCATGTCCACTCTCTCCAACATGTCTGACATCTATGTAACTGTTTACCTTTTTATTTATTATCAGTATTTTTTGTTAGAATTCCCTCCACATCTGTGAATTGGTGAATGTTTGATGTATCTAGCCAATTGTTATCTAATATATATAATATATAATATTATGCTTTCTTTCCCTTTTTAAGAAAATAGATTTAGTTGAGTGTTTAGCCTTTCCTTGCATGCACCAATTATGATTTGGATCAAATTCTTCAGTTCCATGTTGGGATCTGTTTTTGATTTCTTTCTTGTAGTGTAATCCCTTAGTTGTTGGCATCTGTAGAATTCACGTGCTTTTAAAGGATATGAAAAAGAGCTGATGTGATAGGTCATGATTGTTATCAGCCTCTAACACAGATTCAGGTAGACCTGTAGAAACACAAATAGCACAGTTTGCCACCTGACAGCACTTTGTACCCTGCCCCATGATTCAAGAAATCAGTGCCCAAAGGCAAACATATGTTTGACACATATGTTTCTCATATTCTTCCTTACAGACTTGGCTTTCCCCTTTTTAGGTTTATCATTAGGATGCACCCGAAGTCCTCATTTTCACGCAGTAGTTGACCTGTTGTGATACTGTAGTGAATGTTCTGATGTCAGCTCTCTGTCTCCCCTCGCAGGTTTTCTGGAGCAACATGCGGCTTGGCTTTAGTGTTTGTCTTTCCTGCCTTAGTCCACATGATCTCCCTGAGAAGGCAGGGGTTGCTCCGCTGGCCGTCAGCCCTCTTCCACAGTTTCCTGATTGTGCTGGGTGTGGCCAACCTGGTGGCTCAGTTCTTCATGTAGAGAAGCAATCAGACACAGACACTCTTAACCAGCACGATTAAAAGATGTGATGGAGATTTTAGATGGGAATCTCTTAAATTAGATGTAGAATAATGGAGTGCATAACCGCACAGTGTATATTATCCCACTTGTGTCACTTGTGCCACCAAAATAATGCCCAGATACGTTTCATGGGAATAACAGGAGTTCAATGTCTTGGTTTATAGCATTTATCTTTTAATTTTCTACATAGGCAATCCTGCCTATGATAAAATCAAACTATAAATAATTTCCCACACGATACTGTTGATTATTCCTGCTTTGACTGGTCCCAGACACGCCCAGCCAAGTTGTATAGACACACTGTGAAATATGTTGAAACGCTGCTAGCAGGAACATTTGGAATATAAGGTCAGCAGTAACACAATATCTAATATAAGCTATTGTATTAAAGGTCTGTTTTCATCTAGATTCAAACAACATCTCAATCAAACACAAACTTTGAAGCAGCTGTAATCTATAATATTCTTCGAATCAACAATGAATCAAATGACAATGTGTAATGTGAGAAGCGTCGGCCCTAGTCATGAACCTCCAGAAAATTATCAGCTGAATCTGCGGCTCCCCTCGGCTTTACAGAGCTTTATAGTGAGTTTCAGCTCATTGTTTATCTGTCTGGCCTCAACTTTACTGTTTTGGTTCACTCTCATCGCTCTCATATTGTTGTTTTCAGAGAAAAATCTATAAAAAGCCGCCATACACTACCTGCTGAGCAGCAAACTGCAGGCAGACACAGTTAGAAACTAGCTGGTGAACAGTGGCTGAACAGCCAGATTGCCCTCAGGAGTTGGTAGAGACCAAAAACAGAGCTAAACGAGAGTGAATATTGGACTTACATTCATCAGGTGACAGAAACATGACTCCAAATGAATGATCATGTTGCTCTGTAAACGCTGGATGTGTAAAAAAAAAAGCAACTGTTTGCTATCAAGTTCACCATACCATATATTGACTTAAAAGGTGTTCAAAACTTGTTTCCGCTACCTCCAAGTGGACAAAAAAAATATTTATTGCAGGTTTAAATTTGTTACATGTGAGACTTCACAGCTGTTTTTTATGATCATATAGAGTTGTGTCCTGCTGACACCAAGGAATCATATTGTGACCACGTGACACTTTGTGATTATGTAAACTGTTTTTATGTTCTGAGGACAGCCATGTTGTGTGTATATTTTTTGAAGAAACTTTTGGCACAATCTTTTAATTTTTATGAGCCGTGTTGATTTACATGTTTGACATGTTTAAATGATGCCTATTTTCTAGATACTGTGCCTAATGTGTTGTATTTTTACTAATGATAGGATAGACAAAGGGAATATGTGCGTGAAAATAAACCATATCAGTCTGTAAGAACTGTAGTTTCCTGTTTGCTTTTCCTGTCAAATTTTACCTGTGTTAAAGAGTAATTTTTGTTTATTATACTTTGCTCTTATTTGAGTAGTGTTGCCTATTAGTCCTATCATTAATAACATTATACTCACCAAGTTAATATCTGAGATCTGGAAACATGGTGGCATCAGTAAAAAGAACTCAGATGGGGGGTCAATGGGAGTTTGCCATCCAGTCTGTCTTGTGGACTTGGAGACGGTTTACGGCCATGTCCCTTGGGGAGCCCTGTAGGGGTTACTGTGAGAGTATAGGGTACTGGGGCCGTTGCTACAAGCCATCTGGTCCTTACGTAAATAACCGGAGTGAGAGCTGTGTCCATATTCTCGGCAGGATCAAACATGTTTTTAGTGGGTGTTGGTCTCTGCCAGGGTTGTCCCCTGTCACCGATTCTGTTGATATTATATTTATCTGATATTCATGGACAAGATCTCAAGGTGCAGCCGGGAGGAGGAGAGTGTCTGGTTTTTGGACCTCAGATTGCATCTCTTTGCAGATGATGTGGTTCTGTTGGCTTCATCAGACCGTGACCTCCTGCACGCACTGGGGCAGTTTGCAATCGAGTGTGAAGCGTGACTTGAACTTGGGATGAGAGTCAGCACCTCCAAGTCTGAGACCATGGTTCTCTGCCAGAAAACGATGGCTTGCTCACTTCGGGTTGGGAGTGAGTCGCTGCCCCAAGTGAAGGAATTCAAGCTCCAAGGGGGAGCCCCCCAGGTTCTAGAGACCCAGACGCAGGGCCACCTTCCAATTTGTCAATCTAAATAGATAAAAGCCACATTAAAAACAGATAAAATCTAAAAAATCTAACTGAAATATAGCTGTTACCATTATTCCGTATGTTCTGTGATTGTCCCCAACCTCATGTGTTCTATACAAAAATATACTGATACACTTTGTAACATCACAAATGTATGGTTGGAGCCTGGCCCTTAACCTGCACTTTTTGGCAATATCAAACAAGATGTTATCACAAAATAAGATACCGTACATTTGGGGACCTCAGAATTGCGTCTCTGTTCTTTGCAGAAGATGTGGTTCCGTTGGCTTCATCAGACCGTAACCAGCATGCACTGGTGCAGTTTGCAGCCGAGTGTGAAGCGGTCAGAATGAGAGGCAAAGCTTTTGATTTACCAGTGGATCCACGTTCCAACCCTCTTCTATGTTCAGGAGGGTGACCGAAAGAATGAGATCATGGATACAAGTGGCTGAAATGAGTTTCCTCTGCATGGTGGCTGGGCTCACCCTTAGAGACAGGGGAGCTCAGACATCTGGAGGGAGCTTGGAGTAGAGCCGCTGCTCCTTTGCGTCGAAAGCAAGCAGTGAAGTGCTTCGGGCATCTGATCCGGATGCCTCTTGGGTGCCATTCTTTGGAGGTTTCCCGGGCACATCCCAATGGCAGGAGACCCCGTGTGGTATTTTCAGCTTGGCCACCCAAGCCTTTGACCATTACCCACCCACCCCCACCACACACAATTTTTCAATTGGACAATTCACAGTTGAGTGTAAGGAGAGAAAGGTGATGACATGCAACAAAGGTCCTCCTCTTGTCTTGTCTTAGACTGCAGGTCACAGGAATGACCCCTTCTTTAACTCATTTAGTTGTATGAACCCACATGGCGGTGGCCCAGATTTCTTTTAAATATGAATTGTATGTTTAAAAATACAAAGAGCTGTACAGTGTTTAAAATAAAGAGGATGGATGTGCAAAATACTGACTAAGGAGTGTGCAAATCTTCACAGTATAAAGAGTATAAGACTATGTGCAATAATGTAACATTGTAAAAGTTAAGGCATTTTGACGGTCCCAGGCCTTGCTGATGAGGCCAGCTGCAGATGGCAAGAAACTGTTTTTGTGCCGTGAGGTTTGGGTCCTGATGGACCGCTGCCTCTTGCCGGAGGATTTCAAAAACTTTCTGTCTGGGGTGGAGAAGCTGGCCATAATCTTTCCTGCTGGCCTCAGGGTCCTGGGGCAACTAAGCCTGAAGTCAGAATACCTATTTCTGATATAAATAGCATTGTTGTATGTATTGAACCTGGCCGCCCGACTCTGAACAATCTACAGCAGAGACCCAGAGTCTCTCTCCCCTCTCCTGTGTGAGCCAGAGTCCTTCAGCTCATCCCTCCATGTGCTGCGGTCGCCCCAGCACCCAACTTAAATAACCACCATCTGACCAGTGTGGGATTGCCAACAACATGCAGTGTTCACCATAGACCCCCTTTCAAACCTGTATCCACCAGCTACGTCTGGCCTGAACCCTTCCGCTGTTCGCGGCCTACTGAGGGCTCCGATGGACCGCTGAGCTCAGCTGAAGGACCCCTACTGGAGCTGTGAGAGACTGCCTCCGGACCGCACAGTTGACCTGCTGTCACCCTTCACCGCATGCTACCATAGGTACTGTCCATTCATCATGTTATGTTGATGGGGTGCTCAAAGTCTTCTCACCAGAAATAGTCTTAATTCACCTCTGCAGGTAGTAGCATCCCTAAACCGTCATAGATTTCAGTTATCTTAAACCTATTGCCTACCCTCATAATCAAAGTTGGTTCAGTCATTGATCACTTTCTTGCTCTCCCACCTTTAATTATTAATACCCAGTGTCCTGACTAAACTAGACAACATATCATGATAATGGTAACACTATATAATACAGCCCGCAATTTACTCAGTACACTTACTTACTTCCTACTGGTACCTAAATGTAGGTACAACGGAAGAAAACCAGACTATGGGGAACAAGAAAGTATTGGGAGTTTTAGAGGAAAGAACAAATACATTGTACAGTAAGTATTTTTATATATACTGGGTACCTATGGGGTACAGTGCTGGTAAACAGAGCTGAATGATGGACAATAAACAATGACATCCTGCTGTACCTATTAAGTAATTGTGGTATAACGTATTTCTCAGTTGTTATGTGCTACCAAAACGTTATATACTAATAGATGAAGTGCAATTAAAAACNCTTTGGGTCTATACTAAATTCTGCTCCTAGCAGGCATGTTGGTCCAGCACTGCAGCATCTCATACTGGGCAGGCTGGAGTAGAAAACAAACCTTTCTCAAGTGCACAGCTATGGAAAGCTTGTTTTGTCATCCGAGGATGAAAAAGTAACATAATACAGTAATGTAATAATGTAACATATATTATATGATGGTGGAATAAACATAGCTAATCTTGAAAGTTAAATGAGGTACAGAGGAATCAAGTATTTATGAAGAATAAAGGTGTGCAGACAGTTATTAAAAATCTGGACTGTGCTCCCCTTGTTACCTTGTAATTATACAATAATATTAGGCGTGCGGGCTGGCTTATCAAGAGTTCACTGTCCTCCCCTTGTTACCCTGTAAGTACACAGTAACAACAAAGTGTGCAGCCTGGAACAATAACCCCTGGCTGCAGCACGCGGAATGAGGCGAGGCGGGACATCCGATGGGCGGGGGCATGATATCTTAAAGAGACAAACAGCACCACCTGCTGAACAACTGCAAGAAGTACAAATTCACATCTGTACTCAACTAAATATAATGGAGACTTATATTTAAAACAACTTTCCACTAATTAAATGCATACATTTATTTTAGATATACCTTTTTATTCTACATGTGCAATGTGGCACTACTATGCACATACAGTATATACTGTCCATATAATGTAGATATAAAGTCTCTCACTCTCTCTCTCTCGTTGACTGTCCCTTCACTTCCCTGCCGTTCCCCTTCTGTCTGTGGATTGCTACAATGGGGCAAAATGGAATTAGAGCCTAAATTTACAACCACGAATAGCAAGCAGGCCAAGAAACTGTCTGTCTATTAGTGATGCGTCGGGTTGTCCTGGGTTCGGGTCAGCTTACTGAAAATATCACAGGTTCGGGCAGGCGGGTCAAAAAGTGACGAAGCAGTGTTCCGAGTAAGTTATTAATAACTTACAGAAACATTGCGTGCAATAGTCTATCTTCCACCTTCTATTCCCCTCTCTCTGTCACTCTCTCTCAAACACACACACCTTGTAGAGCGCCGCAGCAGTCCTTGTCTCTGTCCTTGTTTCAGTCCTGACAATAGTGCTAGAGGGTCGGTCGGATTCGGGTGGTTGGATTTCACATATTTTAGCGGGTTGCGGATTGGCTCTCATAACGGGTCGGGTGGGTGCGGGTGTTAAAAAACCCTGACCCGCGCATCACTACAGTGTCTATCGATCTCTGCTCCGTTTCAGTACAGCGTGGCCCTAATCACGTGTATTTCGGTCAATCATTTTGTTGGTTTCACTATTTTTCTATAGCTAGATACATCCAGCTTAAACAGAGGGGGCAAAAAATACAACCCCACCTTTTATCCGACCCTGCCCCATTCCGCGTTCTGCGGCGAGGACCCTCTGGCCTGGAATATAAACATAAACATAAACATATAAACACATTCTGTATATAGCTACAAAAACAAAACTCAACATTGTTCATTTTTTAAATGTCTTTTTCTTTTTCTTGTTGCTCTTCCTCTTTGTTTTCTTTTCCTTCTTCCTTTCCTCCTCCGATGAAGATGTCAGTGATGATGATGATGATGATGAGAACAAGGTAGAAGCTGCCACCCTTTTCTTTTCTGCTTTTGGCCATAAAAGAAAAAAACAAGTAAATAACGGTAAAGTGCAGTAAAGTTTACTTTAAATGGACTCCACTAAAACACATAAAACAAGGCTTATCAGGAACAGCGTTTAACGAAAGTACAAAATTAGGCTCAATAATAACTGACAGGGTTCATTGACAAAACAATTGTCTTTTGCTAGTTTGCTAGCTTAAGCCTATGGCATTTTACATTGCGTAAATTAGCCTTTATTATTTACACTTTTTCTTAGTTACTGCTGGTTTAAGTCACTGAATCTCCCGACAGAGCAGCACGGTTGAATTACAGCCTGCACGCATGTTTCTTCAGCCCAACTGGCTCCATCAGAGGAACAGTATTAACCCTTTGTTTGCCACTAACAATATTCATTGTGCTAATACAGTGTTTTCATGTATAATGACATAATGACAGTTAATTCATCATTAAGAACACAGAACATTTCAGCTTAACATGTTTGTTCTGAATTGCGTAACCAGAGTTCCAACCTGATTTGTTTGCTTCTCTAGCATGGGCTACACAGCTATTAATCCTGTGAGCATGTGTGTGCTTCGGTTTGCACATGCTGAATTATATACTGTAATATGTTTTTCGTGCTCAGATGGCAAAACAAGCCTTCCATAGCTGTGCATTTGAGAAAGGTTTGTTTTCTACTCCAGCCTGCTCGGTATGAGATGCTGCAGTGCTGGACCAACATGCCTGCTAGGAGCAGAATTTAGTATAGACCCAAAG